>VWZL01004589.1:446103-469252 GCA_013396915.1 Stercorarius parasiticus | reverse complement strand
CCAGGAGGAATGCTGTGGGGGACAGTGTCAAAGACCTTACCAAAGTCCAGATAGACAACGTCCACAGCCTTCCCCGCATCCAGAAGGTGGGTCACATGGTCCTAGAAGGAGATCAGGTTCATTAAGCAGGACCTCCCTTTCCTAAACCCATGCTGGCTGGCCCTGATCCCTTGGCTGCCCTGCACTTGCCGTGAGAGCTCACTCAAGAGCTCTCCATCGAGCTCTTCATATTATTTATTTATTGTCACAAGGCCAAATCTACAAACACACTTAAAGACTGTATATCATAAATCTGAGCCATCTTAGGTAAACCCATGAGTATCAGCCAGTCCAAGTGGTAAAATAGCCTTCAGAGAAGGTGTCACGCTAAGCTGGCAACTACCTTTTTCCCTTTCTCTTACGAGACCCTTAAGCCTGCACAGCATCTAAAAGTCAACTGGACCATGAGGGTTAACCTTGGCTAAGGGCTAAACTCCCACCCAGCTGTTCTCTCACCCCTTCTCCTCAACAGGACAGGGGAGGAAACATGATGGAAAAGTTTGTGGGATAAAGAGAGGGAGACCATTTACTAATTGCCATCATGGACAAAGCAGGATTACATGGGGAAAATTCATTTCATTTATTGCTAATTGCAATAAAAATTTAATGCCTAATTTGAGCAGTGGGAAGCAAAAGGCAAACATTAAAACAACACCTTCCTCCGCCCACTTTGCCCCATTCCCAGCTTCTCCCCTTCCCTCCCAGCCCCTCTGCTCATCCCAAAGGGTGCAGGGCTGGCTGGGGATGGGGGTGTGGGTCCGTCCATGCCAGCCCCTCTGGGCCGCTCCTCCCTCCTCACCCCTCTCCCTGCTCCAGCGCGGGCCCTGCCCCGGGCTGCAGTCCTTCAGGGACAACCTGCTCCCGCCTGGGCTCTCCACGACCACAGCTCCTGCAGGAAATATCCCCCTACTGCACCTGGGGCCCTCCAGCGGGGTCTCTCCAGGGCTGCAGGGGATCCCTGCTTGGGGCCTGCAGCACCTCCTGCCCTCCTCCTCCTCCGCCTTGGGGCTCCCTCTGCTGCTGCTCCCTTTTTGCCTTCCTCCTCCTCTGCCTGGGCCGCCTTCAGCCCTTTTGCAAACCTCTTTTCCCCCAGGCAAGGATGTTCCCTCAATTAGGGTCACACGAAAAACTCTTCATGAGAGATATCACACAGTACATAAGAAGCAGTAGAGCCTTATAAAAACTTTTAAGGATCTTTAAGTTCTTTTCCTGATCTAAAGTTTTATGTCTCAGAAAGTTATGGAAATATGTGCTATCTCACAGTGAAGTAAGAGAGACATTCTGGTAAGAGATTTGCCATATGTCTCCAGCCTTCCTGTTCATGGCTGTGGTTCTATGCATAGGTACCATGCGCAATCACTGCAGAAAAATGGCTGATAAAGGGGTTTTGACAACAGGAATATATCTTTGCTAATAAGATTCTTTGGAAATCTGAAGAGTCTTCCAGAATGTCTTCTCTTCTCTTCTTTTCTCATTTCCTTTCTCTTATATTAATTAATTTTCTGATCACCACTGATGGATATGTTTCAAGTAAGCCATAGTATGCCAAACTGATTTATAGAATAAAATGGGTATTTACTATTCCTGTATCCTTCTTCAATTAATATTGTAAAGAGTGTGCTATTTATATATTCGAGGAGGCAATTTGTCAGGGCAATCACTATTACCTCTTCCATCTTCAGCAATAGTAGTTCTTACAGTAAAACTCCAGTATACACATGAGGTCTCTTACAGTCCCAGGCTTACACCCATAGTTTCCATATTTGTAGATGGAACTGAATTTTAATTTAGATTTTAATTTAGTCTTAAAATAATCTATATTAATTTGAGCTAGCTTTGAGTTTATATTACCAGTTAGCTTTGGTTTTATATTATCCTCTGTTAATCCGTCAGTCAATCAAAAATACAGAAATGTTCAACTGGTTTGACAGCAAAGGCCCCACCCCTTTAGTTTTGAACATGAGTTTGTATCCCTGAAATGCCCTGAAATGAAAGATCAGCCTCAGTCAATCAAAACACTCCTGGGATGAAAAAAGGGACAAAGAGGGAGTTATGCTTTGTTAACCATGGTAAAGGTGCTACACATTTTCTAAAACTGATCTAAAAAGAACACTTTCCAGGTTTTTGTCTGGGATCCACCTCAAGCTGTTCAAGTTTAAAAACACATTAACTAGTGAAAAAAATAGGAATATATTTTGAATATCCTACCAAAAATAGTATTTGAAAGATGCGGTTCTCCACAAGTTTTATGGTGCATGTTGAGTTTAAATTTAGTACTCACAATTTCAGGTTTTGAATGGGACAAAAGCATCAGTGAAAACCAAAAGCAAACTGAACTGTTTCACATCATCTCCTCAATGGAATTACTCTGATTTAGGGTGACTAAAAATATTGACAACTGAGATGAAATATGCGGAGGTTCTCTTGGGAGTTATTACCCTATCTATCCTGATCTTTGAAGAAAGGTTGCTGCCATGACAGCAGGCCTGGTAGAACTGAGTAAGCACCAAGTGCTCAATTCCTGTATTCACTCATTGGTTTATTAGCACTAGATAGTATCATAGGTGTTTTAAGAGGGTCAGGTTCAATGTGTGTTGTAACAGAGTCAACAAAGTAAAACTTCTTAAAATGTTCAGGTGAGTTATCTGGGACTGGCAGAGAACAGACACTGATGTTAGACAAATATTCAGTTTAATCTTGTTACACTATATTGAGTCTATTATCTCTTGATGGGTGGCAGTAAGTACTATTAGCAGGGTGACTGAACATCAGGAAACAAAAATTGTACTGAAACATCTGTTTTTCAGATATCCAATTAATATGAATGGTCATTAGCAGGGCAGTTCTAAAAAAGATACAGCAAAAGGTCAAGAGTTTTCCTTATGTAACCGTATTTCATTGTCATAAACCCAGTCAGTGAAATAAAACCTCTGACTTTTCATTTAGGAACAACCAGGACTTTATGATTCAGAGAGTCTGGCTAATGGGACATGGAGATTTCACACTGAATCATTGGTTTAATTTAGCCTAAGTCTGCAGTTCAAGTAAAGTAGTTACAAGGTAGTGGCTGATGCAAAAGGAAGTGCTGATTTCAAGTCAATATGGATCCCCAAAGTTACTTTTGTCTTCACACCTAGTGGCAGATTTGCTAGTCAGTTTTCTTTTTACCACAATTTATGCAGGAACATGATCGAGTAACATCTCACCTTGTATCAGTGTGTAGAGCACTTGAAGATTAGAGCTGGAAAAAACTAAATAGGTGCCAAGTTTCTCAGGTTGCCAAGTTTCTCTAAATCCAATGTGGTACATGACTAAGAGTTAATTGGACTTTCAAAAACCAGAGATCAGTCCTACTGGAGAACTTAGACCCAGTTAGCCATTTAAGGCTATCTCTAATGTCGTCAAAATGTCTAATTAAGAACTTACTGTCCCACAGTTAGATCCCTTTACCTAGCACTGAAGGAATTCAAATAAAATTTTAAAGTTTGAAAAGAGAAGTGACAAACAGAACTACAAATTGTTTTTGATTAAAAAATAAACCCTGTCCTTCTGTTACTATTTCATAACAAAGGTACTGTATGAGAGCAAAGAAGAGACATGAGAAACGGAACCCACTAACATCTGCAATCCCAATGTATTTGAAGTCATGGTGCACAAGATAACATGTTTTAGTGCTGCTTCTGCTAATGATTGTAGAAGATGCTTAGCTATTCATAAAATTGCTGGGAAACATGTGGTAATATCTCTTCTCAGGGAGGATCTCAATTTTTTCACTTCCACTTCAGGAAGAATTAACATAATCCAGTGTAAAAAAGGTCATTAAGACTCTAAGAAGTCTTGAATCTGTCTAAAGCATAATTTTGCATGATTATTAGGTATGTCCTTAATTTTAGTAGCAGAATAACTTGAGCATCCAAAGAGTTAGTTTCTTTTTACTCTACTTTCTGAAGATACACCTCTTGGCAGGAAGGACATCCCACATTCACCGGTACAGAGTGAGAGAATAAGCAACACACAGAAGGGCACAGGAAGCACTCTATGCCTGGTGCTAAGGCCACTGATCTGTACGGGAAATTCTGAGTTTTGGATCTTATTCCTTCAGTATTACACAGTTCACATTAAAGAGTTCTTGTGCCTAAATGTAGATGTCATCTTTGGATCCAAGATCAAAACCCCGGCTTAGTGTCCCAGCTAAGTCACCTAGAAAATGGAACACTTTATCATAATCCCTTTTTGTACCATGTCTCAATATGGACTTCAGGTGGAGATTGCAGAATCCTTGCAGAACATCCCTAGGTACCACAGTTCCCACAGGACTAAGACAGAAGTGAGATGTATCTAACTATTAACAAAACAGATCTGGGCTTGTTCAGAGACATACTTTACAGGCACAGAAGAAAATTTCAAGCTAAGCAAGAAGAGACTTTGAGAAGTGATTTTTAGATCACTAAAGTTTTTTTTTAGATCACCGTTGCATCACAATATGCAACTTTTAGATTAAAAAGGTAAGTATATACTGTGACAATAGGAATGCTTTCTAGCTCCAGGGGCTGTGTCCCCTGACTAATATCCCAGCTCTACAGCAAAATTGTATGTGAATGCTAGCCATCTACCTCCTTTCCCCTCATCCCGCTTTTATGATAATGGTTTTCATAATTGTGACGCATGGACATAGGGGCTGACGCACAGGTCTCCCAGACAAGATTATGGGGAGACTTGGATTACTGGGATATTATGTAATGTGTCTGCTCCACATTACAACTATACTATAAGTTTATATGAGAAGCCATATCTTTTCGTAGTTGTCCAAGAGTATTCATTTCTCTTTTGGATTAATCCCACAAATAACACAAAACAATTTTTACACTGAAAGGGTCATTAAGCGTTGGAACAGGCTGCCCAGGGAAGTGGTTGAGGCACCATCCCTGGAGGTATTTAAAAGAGGGATAGACATAGTGCTTAGGGGTATGATTTAGTGCTGGTTTTTGTCAGTGTTAGGTTGATGATTGGACTAGATGATCTAAAAGGTCCCTTCCAACCTAGGTAATTCTATGCTTCTATGATTCTGTTACACAAAACAAGTCCCCTTCCATCATTCCCTGTCTCAGCATTGCTAACTGTTTTTAATTTCTTTCAGACAAATCACAAAATTCTAAGGCTGAATTGTTGAGAAGCTGTAGTCTCCATTTCATACTTAGGTGGAGGATTAGCAAGTGACTAAAATGAGAGAAACTTAATGCTGTTATACTTTGCATCACTATATTTACTCTGTTGGTTGTTGCAGTAGGACATTTTCTGTAAATTGAATTGAGGAGAAGTGAAACAAATACAGTCAAGATACCATCAATCCCTTAGAAGATTTTGACTATAAGAGCAATGTTTGTACTTGAAATAGAAGATACAAAAACTCATTTCCCTTCCCATTATCTATATGCAGGTAGTCCTGTCTTTTTTTAAGTAAGAACAAGATAAACAATAAAAACCAATTTCAAGAAACATTCTTTAGCTATGAAAATGAAATAAAAACACAAGCTACATTCTGTGTTATGTTTCCTCATATTGTTGAACTCTAACAACTCTAACAGTCACTACATGGGAGAGCATTGCAAAAGGGGAATGGTCTCACATATTAAAGCATGATTTCTATTCTGTTTATTCATGGCTGGTGATGACAAGAAGCAGACAGGTGACAATGATTGTCTTGTAGGTATAAAAAATAACCCACAGAACAAGCAAAGACAAATAGTTGGGCCAATTATACTTTTTAGCCTGATCCTGAAATTAATAATTTCCTCTCAATTTTTTCCCAATCTAACAGATAACTCAATGCATGGTGGATTCTGTTCTTCCCAGAATTAGGAAATATGGTCCAGATCCAGGAAAGAACTCATGTGTCTGAGTTGATTTTGTACCTTAGCTCACCCTTAGGAGGGAAGGACCATCAAATCTGTATCAGTTTAAGCATGTGCTTTTACCCCAAAAAACTCAAAAGGACGACCACTTGGAAATAGAACTGGAGCGTATGCATAATAAGCACAGTCTCACATAATTGCAGCATTAAAGTACAGGGAGCCCAAAAGCCCTGTGGATTTCTTTCCTACAAAAAAACTGTGCTTCAACAAATGTTTCCTCTTCACATTAACAGAGTCAGTGCTATAGTAGGTTCTGATGAATGTTAGTGTCTCCTGGTTTGAGGTAAAACAGAACCAACTTTCTGTTCAATAATTTTACTTCTTAGCTAGGCCTCTTCTAACTCTCTGAAATTAACAGCGTATTGTGTCCAAAACGGTTCATTCAGAGTGATAAAACAGTTTGTGACAAGGAATAGTACACAGAGAGGCTCTTGCTTATACTTATTTCTATAACAACCAAGGTCAGCTAATTTCGTTGTTTGCCCCATTAGAGGGTTGGAAGCAGAAAAGCATGGAGGGATCCCACCCGCGGGGAGGAGTGGACAGGACAGGGGACCAAAAATTGACCAACAGGGTATTCCATCCCACCTGCCCCATGCTCAGTATAAAAGCTGAGGGATCAAATTCCTTCAATGGCTGATGTCTGAGGAGGACCCTGTCTGTTCATTTGCCTTTGATCCTGATCTGTGTGTTCCTGACTCCATCTGTGGAACCCAGTTCTGACCCGTCACTGAGTCCTGTCTGGGACTTCCCCAGTGCCTGCTGGTGATGTCATCCTGGGAGCTTAATATGGTTTTGTATATACTGTATCTATTTTCATTATTTTCCTTTTTATTTTATTATTAATATTTCATTAAAGTAGTTTAGTTTCTTCTAAACTCGTAAATCTCTTTATCTCTCCTCCTTCTCTCCATGTATGAGAGGTTGAGGGGGAGCATCTGTCGCCGGCCATTGGCCAATTTGCCCAAAACCATGACTTAGTGCTACAGTCCTCAGCCTGTAAATAGCACCACAGCAGTTTATCTCAGCCCAAAATGATAATCTCATGGTTGGCTATTTTTTTATAGCAGGGAACATAGCAATTAAGATCTCTTTCCTTCCATGATCTTCTAGAATGCCTCCGTCTCTCAGGTTTCTCTCTGTAAAATACAACGATATAGTTTCTATACCCTACAATGGTGTTGTAGACTAATCATAGTAAAGACTGTGGCACTCCATAGTGTTAGTCCACGTATGGATAACAAATAAATATTGCAATGACTAGCAAAAAATCTAGTCTCTATGGATTTTTTGTCAGGGCTCTGAGGGCACTCACAGATTGTACCTAGGGCCTCTCTTCTTCTTCATCTCTGCCCATGGCTCTGGAGGCATTTCAGCCCCCCCTGGGCTGTCAGTCCCTGCCTCAGTGACACCATAGGACGTTGGTCTCCAGCTCTGCCAGAACCCTGTCCTGTCTGGCCATGGAACCCACCAGGCCAGTCCCATCAATAGGCCAATGTTCTGTCCTGGCCTTGGCCTGTCCCCATCCCCATGGATGTGCCAGAGTCCAGGGCTGGTGCTGCCCCTGGTGCCCCCTGGTCTGCCCTGTTCCTGGCTAGGGTGTTGGGACTGGCCCTGCCACCCTGGGAGAGTCTTCATGGCCCCTGGCCTCAGGGAACTGCCAGCCTCCACAGTGCCTGGACATTTCTGGATTTATACCACAAACATCATAAAAGATAACCTTCATTTAAAAATAACTCCATTTTAAAATAAATGGTCTACCTGTTGATTAAATCATGATAGATAACTATCTGCCAAAGATGTCTTGATAAACCCTTTTATTTTTGATGAAGACATTCAAATCAGGCATGTTTGTGCTTCTAAAAAGTATTAGATCAATTTTCTGGGCAGGGTTCCTCTGCATTGTGCTTTACACTGGAGCCAAAAGCAATGAGAAAAGCCTCTCCATCCACATCATTGTCTCATGGAGCACAGGAACACTAACGCCTTGTTCTCTTGGGAATGGGTAGTGCTATTGGACTTGCCAATGCCTGATGCATCATGAGGTCAGAGGGTTTTCATGTCACAGTGGTGGAATTCATAACTTCTCTCTTCAGAGTGAATTTTTTTGACGTCTAGCAAAGCCTGAGTTTGTATCTTGTTCTTTCATATGATATTGTGGAAGGGGAAGATGCGTTAATAGCCTCTCTTCTCTTTGAAAGACCCATTAGGTGCTTCTTAAGAAACCCTAAGGTTCATTAAAAGAACTATATTTAAGACCTTTATCAAAGGTCTTTTTGGTTGGACACGAAAATCCTGTTCAAGAGATATTTAGGGTAAACTTATACACAAATATGCACAAAAGCTGTGTAATTGCATAAGCAACACTTCTTTAAGGAACAACATGAAATAGATGTGCAAAGCTGTCATCTTGGAAATGTTAGGAGGACTCAAGGTATTATTCCCAGTTTTCTTCTTTCTCTTTTGGTAGCCTGCTTCATTTCTTTGCTAAAAATCTATGAATGTTCTTGCGGATTTTCAGGAATGCAACTTTTTGCAACACATCAAACAGTACGACCCTCGCAAAAGCAGGATGAGGCTGGAATACAGGCAGAGTGCAGGGAAGAGTGCCAGAAATCATACAGGAGTGAACAGCAGTCAAAACTGCCAACCATAACTGCTGATTCCATGATTGCCACTTCAAAGCTACTAGTTCAAGCTCTCAGGTAAATATTTTAAACATCTGCTAGTTCTAAAAAAGAGTAAGCAAGCTCGGCAGACCCTTTTGTGAAAGTTTTAAAAAATGTAATTAGGTTATTTTAAGCTGCTACCCAGATTTTATGGTTTCCTGCAAGTGTGTTGAAATGACAAACTAAAGGAAACAAATGAATAAATAAATACAAAACCAAACTCTGTTTTCTTTTTTTCTTACCCAGTTTGTTTCACAATAGCAGAAACTGAAGATTTTATGTCAAATGCCAGACAACTTTTTGTAATTTGAGGGATGATTAACCAATCAGCTGACTCTAATGGTTCATATGTGGGATTGGTATATTTTTCTATTTTCTTTTGCGGGGTGCATGTGAATGATTCACAAGCACATGCCTACAGTACAGATGGGTTCTTAGATAAGTTATTGATTTATCTGAATTCAGTATTTCTCATATTCCTGTCCACAGTGAGCATTTTTGAATTTAAAACATCTGTAGATAGTTGGAAATTTCCAATTGCTCCAAGGGATAAATTCTCCCAATGACATTTTAGATTGGTGTCTGAGTCAGTGCTTTGGTGGCATGTAACTGTGAGCCCTTGAGCTAATATCCCCTGGAAATGATACTTCCAAGAACACTATTTTTTCTCACTTTCATCTCCTCATACTGCCTGCAGCGATTCCTGACTCAGTTATCGATTAATAAGGTGAACTTTAATGAAGCTGAAGTAGGGGACACTCAGTTGAACATGTTTGCACGTCAGTGCTGAATTTCACTTATTACTGTTGTAAAAGCATATTGTCTTACGGTATTCATTGCTCTGACGCTGTACTTTAGAGCTGATCGGGTACTGAAACCTTCTGGAAAGAATCCAGTTCTAAGTTTATCTACTAGATAAAGAAGTTGGACATAGATAAAATTACTGTCCAACAATACAGTGATAAGTCTTCATTTAATATGCAGTCCTCTTTACAGTACAACATGTAGATTTTATTTCAAAGGATAATTAGGGATAGGTTCTCAGTTTCACCGTGATTCAGTATAAACAATGCTTTCGTTTCAAACTGGATTGCATTGCATCAGATATTGTTAAAAACAACGTTTTCTGATATACATGGACAAGAGTTCTTGTAGCTTAAGAGACTGGCTTATTGAAATATCTTTTTTTTTCCACAGATTTTCAAAATTTATATTCTGTATTACAAGCCTCTCCTTAAGGAGGTATGCTGTCAAGAAGACTACTAGAAAAGGCATATTGAAAGGCCACAATCCAGTGGTCAGGAAAACAACGCAAGCTACTTATCTGCTACTGAGTTTAGGCAGTGTCTTGCTTTTTACTATGCTAGCATCTCAAAGGCAAAGATTTTGATCCTTCAAAGCATATAATAATGATTTACGTCCTAATATAGGCATGTGTCGAACTATAATTGATTTGAATATTAAATCACTGCTGAATTCTGGGCCTCTGTGTATGAAGGAACATTTTCTTTTCTACCTTCCTCTCTCCACTAAAGGAATGTAAATTTTTTGATTTCATGTGGCTTCAGTGATTGCATATGGTAAGCCAAAGATAGTTCTGGAGTTGTACCTTTGTAGCTGTAGATTTCTAATGACAGTCTTCAATCTTGGGAACCCAGCTGCTGCCGTGCCAATTTCCCTGCCATCACACTACTCTCTGAACATTCCTACTGTTCTTCAAGTTAACGTCAATGCATGAGGATTTGCTCACTTATGAAGTGAATTCACTTCACTTAAGAGTGAAGTGCTTATTCACCACTTTCCTTACGACATACATTTCAAGTTCTGTACTGCCTAGAAGCCCACACTGTGGAATAAGGCTCCAATTGGAGTGGGGACCACACAAAATTGGAACAAACACGACCTTCTCTGGATAAGAAATCTCACAATATAAATGCAAATCTCATCAATACACATGTATGAAGACACATTTGAAAGGTGGAGTTTGAGGCAATGTAATGGGAATCATCATAAGATTTACATTTACCAAGCACATTATTATCCCTGTCCTTTCTTGAGGATAGACTGCCCTTTGGACTTTTTTACCTTTGTTGATCTGCCACTTTTAAATACTTATGCTGTCAGGAGCTTCTAAATTGTTTAGTGGACCGTTGTGAGACTGGGCAATGGCTATGTTACAACTGTCTATGCTTTTCCCCATGTGTTTACATTGGAAGAGGTGGAGAAAATGGATACAAGATGGATCAGAGGAAAAAAAGTTCCATTTCCATTGACTACAGAACATAGGATTTGTATTTGATTCCCATCAGTGCTTTGACTCTTACCAGTTCTACGTGCTGCGCAAATATATAAGAGAAACAAATTACAATAGTCTGCATGACTTTGTAAATTTTACTCAGTAACTTCCACAGAAGCTTTCTCCCACTCATTTTACTGTAGAAAAGTCTAAATTATTACGTCCATTTGAGTGGTTTGTTTAATGAAAAGTCCTTTTCGCTTATTCTGTATTACTGTGTATCTGCCTAAGCTTTTCCTTGGTTTACGAAACTCATGGATGTTGCTTCTAAATCATGAATCACATAAAGTGCTAAAAAAGACTTTCTTATTTTAATATCCCCTTGAGTCCTAGAAGAAAGCTCTTATACCCAGACTGACACAGTGATAGATACTGTTTCACTCGTGCGTTTGATAGAACATGTCATCATCATTTGCTATTTTATTTCTTTTCAGCTTGGGATGTGTATGTGTTTGTGGAGGAAGACTGGCTTAAAAAGAAAGTAAAAAATAATGTTTTGATTATGTGTTTGGACAAGGCATACATTTTAAGTGCTCAGTTTCAGAATCAAACAAAACACTGCTGAAGCTTAAATGACTTCTTAATAGTACCAGGCAATTTAGATGCACTTAGAAGTGACACAGCTTCTATTGCTGGCCAATTGTTGGAGGAAGTATAATTTGTCAAAATTGTCTCCAAAATGCTCCATTTTTTAAGTGTCTCCCATACCTACATATCAAAGTCAATCTCAAATGTATTCCTAAGTGTTTAAAAGTTATGTAATAAATTTTGCTGTTGTATATTCTGTTTGGGCCTCAGAGATCATTTGCAAACCCATATTCACGCTGACAGCCTCATGGCACACAGAGTTTTAATTCTGACCTTCCACTTTCAAGAGAACCAGCTATTAACTTCTGAATTGCAGCAGTTTTCAAAATCTGTTGAGCTGCAGACTTCGTAAACAATCTAATCCATCAGTAGATATCAGCACTACATGCGAAAAAGGAAGAATAATTTGATGGCTATGGGTAGGAAAACAATGAACATGTTAAATTAATGGAAGATATTACTTGGGAAAATGTAAGCCCTTTCAGGAAAGTTCTTTAAAATTTAAATTCTTCCTTACCTCTAAATCTCATGCTTTGACAGTCATTATAACATTAATGTGGTTCCTGTTAGTTTTTCCTGAGCTCTAGACAATCCTGCTTTAGCAGGGGAGTTGGACTAGATGATCTCTAGAGGTCCCTTCCAACTCTGAAAATTCCGTGATTCCGTAAGGCCTATACTCAGGTTAATGTCTTCATTTTCCTCCTAGGTTGTACATAAATCTGGGATAAGAGTTTATTTTTACAGTTTTTGACCCTGTCTTCCAAAAATTATATTGAAATTCTGTACCCAGAAAGGAGGCAAGTGGAATCTTGAAATTATTTAGCCCTCCTGTTTTCCACAGAACTGTAAGAACAATAACAGATGGGTGTGAGTACAACGTAATTTGAGAGAATGATTTATTCAAGCGCCAGTGCAGTTCTAGCTTATTAGTTTCTTTGCCCACCTCCCCAAGCTATCTGTAGGAATACCAGGAAAATATCAACACAATACTAATAGTAATATTATAACTATTTTGATAACAGTCAGATCCACTATTGAGGGGAGCTGATTGTGTTGGGGTTACTCAAAAATATGAGAAAAACTTGTGCAATGTACAGACAGGCTTCATTCAGCATAGAAAGGACTGTGCGTTTCTAACAGGGTCCAGCAGTTCATTACCAGCAAGCCAATAAACAGCATTCAGGTCTGGGCTCCGGGCCTAATCCTAATGGATTAGGATTCCCCAAGTGAATAGTTTCATTCAAATTAAGGATTTCACAGAAGCAACAATCCTCCCAAAAGGGGTGTTGAAAATCAGCACAGTCAAGTTGTTAAGACCTCTGCCTGGGTGTGAAAAGAATTCTTTCCTGAGCTTTGCTATCAACTTGTTCTGTGACCTTTGACAAGTGACTTAGTGTTTGTGTTTGCACAAGCTTTGTCCAGCCTGTAATAATTTTGGAATGTGAAAACCCCTTTACTGTGAGTCAGTGGACTCTTGCCTACAGCATGCATCCCTATAATATAAATAGCTAATCTGCAACCTAGAACTATAGAGCTGCACATGTTAGTACCTCTGCCATCTAGCTAGAATTCCCCCCTCACTGATCTTCAAAGACGTCAAGAAAACAGGAATGAAGAAATATGAGACTTATTTCCATACATACTCATTATTACAGCACAGACAAAAGGAAATTAATTCTGATTCAAGGTTTGCAAGTTCTGCTGGGATTTACGTTGCCAGTGCAATTTTGCTATTAATGTTCACCAAAATAAAGATGCTCCAAGTTAGAAACTTGAAAATCCTTAAATTACCATATTCAGTGCCTCTTTCCTTTTTTTAAAGTCTTCTGTGTTCCATAATTCATTTGGTTTTTTTCTTTCCAGATAGGTCATGTATTCCCTCATATAAAATCTCACTCATAATGTTTTATATTTTCTTTATAATGCTGCAAAATCCTAAAGCTTTCAAAGATAAATATATATCTTTGGAAACGTGTATTTATTTATATATACGTGCAATTAAGGTTATATAAAAAGCTATTGAGCAAGTGTAAAAGTTTAAAAAACTTATCACAGTATTGATTATTATATAGTGAAGGGAAACTGAGTGACACTGACTAGAACACATTTTATGAAAACTACTTTATAGTATAGAGAAAAATGTAGAACAGTTTATTTTGCCTAGGTTAAGCAGATTCATGGGTTTAGCTTCCAGAAAAGATTTCTGTCAGGGAAACAGAACAGTTTCTTCCAAAGAGGTAACTTGTTAATTTTTTCCTATTTACCTAGGACTTTGGAAAGAGATTACCAAATCTCCTCAATGGGTGTAAAACGGCATTACTTTGTTTTTCTCTGCAGCTGCAACATCCCCACAGAGGTGCCTGATGCTCTGGGCTGGCGTCTGCCCCAACTGCCCCCTAATCCCTCCCTCAGGTCTCCCAAGGATCCCCTGCAGATCCTGGCTCCCATGGAGTCACCAACCTATGCAGCATCCTGGCAGTTCAGTGGATATTCCTAGAGGTTTTTTGCAATGTATCATGATTCATAAATGGGCTTTACAGAGTCAATGGAAAACATTTCTCCAGAGGTATCAGAGGCTTTAAGAGCCACCTATACTAATAAGCTGGCAACCAAAGAACTGACGAAAAGCTGGCCTTTTTATAAAGGTTTGTCACTTGCCTTGCACCTAACATAATGACAACATAATGATAATGTAATGACAGACTTGCAACCCCTTCACTCCAACTGGATAAAATAAGTAAATTCAGGAGACTACATAAGCCTTTAAACAGAGTGGTGACAGTGTTTGGAGATAGAGAGGAACAAACAGTGGAAAGTGAGGTACAAAACATCCTTAAGGAGCAGCATTGGTAACCCAGAAGCAACGCAGGAACCTAGTCTTCCCTGCAGTGATCAAATCTCGTTCAATTGCAGTTTTGCTTATAGTAAGCATATTTTGATGTAGTGTATAGATGTTGATAATAATATTATTCCTTAGGGGCTGCAAGGTGTCATTCTATTCGTGCTTTGAAGTAAGCCAGAGTACAACTTCTTCCTCACAGCAGGGACTACTTTGCCACCTCATTGAAAAGCCAGTTTGTGAGCGGGCCTTTCAACCTCAGCTGACCTGATCTATGAAAGGTAGCAACCCGTTGATGTGCAATAATTCAAGTGAACAAGTTGTATTTTGGTGGGTATTGTACAACCACAAACATGCAATACCACCCTAAGACCACCTTGGGACTTGAGCAAAGATCATCTTCAGCCTACTGCAGAGCGTCATCTCAAGATTGTCTTCCTCTCCTGAAATATATAACGGCCCAATAAGTTAAGAAAAGTGTCATTCCTCGCTGGAAAGTCAAAAGGAGACAAAAAAATATCTGGGCTATACAAAGCCCTTAGGGATCTTGTTTAAACTCAGGAGTAGAGCTGAGCAAATAATTAACTGTTGGTTTTGTGTCAGCTCTGGGAAAATATGTTTTGGACTGAACAAACTATTTTGCTTTTCTCAAAACTAGGGATTTTTTATCATTGAGTAAAAATGCATTGTATTTCAAGAGTGGTAAAAGCACAAAAGCAATTTTTTGTCTCAAATTACTTTCACAAGTACATTTGCAAAAATAATTTTAGACAAAAATTGTTATTGCTGTTTTAAAAATCTTGAAATAAAAGGCATTATTTTATGTTACTTTCAGATGGCTTCTATGATTGACACGATTCTGTGTTTTTCAGCAGAAATATTTAGGTCAAAAAACATTTCACCCGTCTCTACTCAAGAGAATATAGATCATACAGCTGAACTCAGCTCAAAATAGTCAGTTTCTCTTTCAGATTTTATTTTTTTTCTTTTGTATTTATAATAACTTGCTCTGTTTTGCTAGCACTTTTTAATTTTAACTAATTCCCTGCAGTTATTATACTTCTAGGATAACTAAGTGCATATGAGAACCAAATGTGCTGCATGAATCAGTTTTACCGAAGGGTAGAAAAGAAAAAGAAATAGAGCAATGTCAAAAACGTAGAAGGAGAAGCACTTTTATTAGGGGCATGATCTTCTATAAAGCAATCAAGAATTTAGATAGAATATTGTGTGTAAGAACAGAACTGTCTATCCAAAGCTGAGAAGTAATTTATTTTTTCTCATTTTTGACATTTAAAGTCACATAACATCGGTTTGTGACCCCAAAATAATGTATTGATATATCTTGGAGAACCTCGACATAGCACATCTGGATTTTTTTTTAATTTTTTTTTTTTTTTTGGTAAGAGCTTTTCTTTCAAATGCCTGCTGTACAATTAAATAGCAAGGACCTGTTTCAAAAATAATTGCAGGGGGTAGAAGGAAAGCTAATAACAGTACACGCAGATTCTCTGCAAAACAGCAGATGCAGAGGTTCTCAGGCTACCTGAATTATTTATGGTTAATTCGGCACATCTCTAGTAGTGTCTGAGACTTTTATAGGTCTCTGAAGCACATCCGAGAAAAATGCACCCGTATTCATGCACCTGCATACTTTTAATTATAAACTCTACGGATTGTGTGACCAAGTCATTTAGAAATTTTGGCTGAATCATTCAGAGAGTAATTTGACACACTTTGTGCTGCAGTTTGCAAAAGCCTCGCATTTATTTGCAAGCATATTCATTTTAATTCAATGACTTCCAAACATGATGTGATTCAACAGCACAGAAACACAGGAATCACCATACCATCACGGATCAATGTTCCCTCTGTTCCAACTTTGGCTCCAATTCTGCACCTGGATCCAGTAATACAAAATCCTACCAAAATCAATGAGACTCTGCACTGACGTAGGATGCTCAATAGCTGAGATGTATGTTGGGCATGGTCCTTCAATAATATTCAGAGAAAAGATTTCTCAAAAGGAAAGGGGGCACTTCAGTAACTTTCATGCAGTGTAGTAGCTAAAGTTACTTACTTAATTATTTTTTTCCTTTAAGAATGCTTTTTCCTCCTCGTATATATGCATACGCATCACCGTGAATTTTGTAGGTGTCAATGTTAGCTAAAATCTTAATTATGCATGTAAAGATATTCAAATATGTGCAATCAAAACCAAGCATTATGTATGTCAAAAGTAAACAACCAAAACCTTGCAATAAATTGATGTGCAAACAAGCAACAAGACATTTTTAAACTAGAATGTTAAACATTTTAAGCTAGAATGCAAAATATGTGTGAGAAGAAACAAATATAGAATACGAGAATTTAGACTTGGGAATCTGGATGAAACCTTCAGGATGAAAAATGAAAAAAATGATCGGATTAACCTTCTGCTTTCTCAGTTTTTAGTTATCATTCCTCTTTCACAGAAACATTTGCTGGACAGGATGGACTAGGGTTTTAGTCAGCCCACGAATTTCCTGTGTTTATCTGCATTTATTCTTTAATATCAAATACTTCTGTCTTCTTTCTACAGCTGTTACGTTGTTCAGAAGGTCCTTTTATTTCCATGGTTTAAGGATAAAGAAAGCTGAGTCACTAAGAGTAGGATTTAATTATGTTCAGTCCGTACAAATGCCAAATAAACAATTCCTTCTTAAAGACCTGAAGTGTAATAAGTATTTGTAGTCATGCAATTCAGGTACAGGATCAGAAATCACCTATCTAGTGCCTAAAGCCAAGGAGAGCTAGGACTCAGTTCGCATTCAAGAAAGAGCAAGACTGTAAGTTATCCAGATCATTTTTGCTCTCCAAAGTGTCCCAAACATATGTATTAAGCACAGAATACAGAAGTCAGAGCAGCAGTACAGGAAGATCAGTGCCTAAGAGCTATTTATGTTAGGGGGTTTTGTTTGTTTATTTGTTTGATTTTATAGGATTTATTTTTTTTTTATGTTGACCCTTTGCCTTTCTGTATTTTAGGTCATTGTCCTTAAAATTTAATAGCACCTTCCCACTTCACAGTGTAGTTGTCAAGATAAAGTCCTTTAAATATTCTGAAGTGCTCAGATAACACAGTTTATGCTGTCTGTAAAAATATTTTATTCAGACTTTTTTTTTTTACACACATATTTCCTTCCTTTACCTAGCAATTAATTCAATGATACAAGGATTAAAAACAACATAATCTGAAACTGAAGATTTCTGGCCCTATTTTGGTCAATAATTGTAGTACAAGAAAGGATCCGGTATTTCACAGTACTGTTAGTCTGCAAACCTCACTAAAAAAAGATTACTATACCTTTGATGTTGTACCTTCAAAATCCTCTGCTACTTGAAACAGCCAAAATTAGTGTTCCTGTGCTGAATATAATCCATCTTGCTTTCATCCACAGACTGGTCTTCACGAGGCTCTGGTTAAAAACTTCTCCCTCAACTGTCAAGATGTAACAACAACACTGAAAATATTCTTAAAACCATACCATGACAGATGATGTGAGTACTCTTTCTTGTTACCAGTGCTTTAAAGGAGGTTTATCTCAAGCCCTAAAATAGCCAGTTTACCTCAAGCCCATGGTGTCAGCTCTACTGTTATACTATGCTACAGTGTGCAATATAAAAAGGATCAGAAATTTTTTTGACACCAGAATTTTGTAATGAGAAACCTGCAAATGTCAGAAAACATCTTTGAAGATGAGGCACCTCCAAGTGTTTGTGTAATAGTGGCCCTTTAATAATCTCCCCTCTCTTTTGTAAACATAGGCTCAATGTGAATGCAGAAAGAACACCCTGGCTGTTGGTGGGTTGCAAGTCTTTATAGATGAATTCCTTTGCTGCTGCTTTCTCTTTCTCCTGAACCCACAGCAGTCCATGTCTGCTGCCACTGCTGCCTCTTCCTCATCCCGTCCTGGAACTCTGGCTGTTGCTACTTCCTCATTTTCTCCTAGACTTCATCCATCCCTGCTAATCTCAGGACTGTGATGGAGAAACACATGAGGCTTTGTGGAACCAACACAAACCTGACAGAGATTCTTAGCTGAGTCTGAGTTCACTGTCACAGCTTCCTATACACATCTTGCTGTTGAGTGCTGATATTCTTGGCTAATGTGAAATGAATGTCACTACCAGTTAGTAAACAGATGCACAATTATAGCCATGTTATTGTAAGAAATCTGCCAAATTGCAAAAGTAACAATCAAAATGGAAAAAAAAAAAAAAAGAGGGAAAAAAATGTAACAACATAATCTCCCTTGGATCTGAACTGCCTTCCAGTACAAGTATTTCTGATCTCCCTTAATAGGCAATTAGAAATTCTGAATTGTTTCCAGTTATTACAGAGTAACTATGAGGTTTTTAAAGACTCATGAAGTAATCTGTAAGAAAGAGGAAAAAATATTTCAATCTAGAGGGCTGTAATGGATTCACATGAAAGCCAAGACGCGCACAAAACAGGATACTGGCTACCTCTCAGGAGACATTCTTTTGAAAGGGACTGGAAACATATTTACTAAAATGCACAAAGAACTGCACTCATATATTCAAAACACAGTAACAGACTACCATAAAGCCACATTACAGTTGCTATTATGATATTAGTATAGATGGATTGGTATTTAGATGCTCAGGAGTTAGGCCTAGTTTGCCTAAACGGGGTTCCGTGTGAGCTACGTGCTTTTGGAGACTGACTGATCACCAAAGAAGGAGATTAATTTTATTTTCTCTACAGAACACCTCAGCAGTATCAATTAAGCAGGGAGTGAGTTAAGAAACAGCCAGAAGGAAATTTCACAGGCCTGCACCCATCCAGGATTCAGCTCTCCAAATCTCCTTCTGAGGATAACTTTGTGCAGCAGAGCATGTCCTACATCTGGCTGGTGACTGGTAATCAGTGGTGGTCCTCAGGGCTCTGTTACTAGGGCTAATTCTGTTTAATATTTTTGTCAGCGATCTGGATGCAGGAGTTGGCTGCACCATTAGCAAGTTTGCCAATGATACCAAACTGTGAGGTGCTGTTGACTCTCTTGAGGGACAAAAAGCCTTGCTGAGGGATCTAGACAGATTGCAGCATTGGGCAGTTATCAGTGGGATGAAATTTAACAAGTCTGAAAGCAGGATTCCACACCTGTGACAGAGTAACACTGGACACAAGTATAAACTAGGAGAGGAATGGCTGAAGAGCAGCCCCTCAGAAAGGGATCTGGGGTACTGGTCAACAGTAGGCTCCATGTAAGCTGGCAGTGAGCCCTGACAGCCGAGAGGGCAAACCCCATCCTGGGACACATCAAACACAGCATGAGCAGCTGGTCAAAAGAGAGGGTTATCCTGCTGTATTCAGTGTTTGTGCGGCATCACCTGGAGCACTGCGGGCAGTTCTGGGCTAACCATTTAAGAAGGATGTGAAGGTCCTTCAATGCATCCAGAGGCGGGCAACAAAGCTGATGAAAAGGCTGGAAGGAACGTCCTATGAGGAGCAGCTAAGGACTCTGGGCTTGTCGTGTTTGGAGAAAAGGAGGCTGAGGGGCGACCTCTTTGTTCTTTACAGCTTCCTGAGGAGGGGAAGTGGAGATGGAGGTGCTGAGCTCTTCTCCCTGGGATCCAGTAATAGGACGCATGGGAACGGTTCAAAGCTGTGCGAGGGGAGGTTCAGGCTTAACATTAGGAAGCATTTATTTATGGAGAGGGTGGTCAAACCCTGGAACAGGTTTCCTAGAGAGGTGGTTGATGCCCCAAGCCTATCAGTGTTTACGAGGCATTTGGAAAAATGCTCATAATAACATGCTTTAAGTTTTGGTCAGGCCTGAATTGTTCAGGCAGTTGGTCTAGATGATCATTATAGGTTTCCAACTGAAATAGTCTATTCTATTCTATTCTATTCTATTCTATTCTATTCTATTCTATTCTATTCCTATCACAAGAGTTCTTCTAGAAAAAGGAGAATGGAGGTGATGACTGGTTAAGGCAGAAACACAGAGACATAGGGAACCAAAATGGACATGTAAGAAACTGTAAATTATTTGAGCTGTAATCTAGAGATAGAAAGGGGTCAATTTAGTTATACGCATTTGAGACACCCCCAAGGGTGTCTTCCAGAGGGGAAATATTAAGTTGGTTAAAAAACTTTGGGGAAAAAAAAAGAGAGAAAAAAAAAGATTCATCAAGAATCAAAATATTCCGTCGAAACTCCAGTTTTGCAGCTGATGTTGTGAAACAATATAACATTGTGTTGTGTTGTGTTGTATTGTATTGAGGGTGTGTTGCTTGATCTCCAATTGCCAGTCCAAAGAGGCGCAGGTCTCTGTCGGTTCTTGTGTTATACCCAACTGCTCTGTGAATATTTTGGATAGTCTTGACCTTCTTAATCAGGACTGGATGCCTTTTTCTCAAGCAACTGAACTGATCCACAAGTTTTTATATGACAAGCAGTTGTGGAGGCTATTTGTTGTTTTAATAGTATGCATAGCACATTCATAAACAAGTATATATGTGCATAGTAGAGACTAAACATACCATTAACTCTTACAGACTACAGAAACATACAGCTCAGAAGGGAGATATTGGATACAATTTCCTTACAATCCTGTGTACATATAATTTCATTGCCTTTTGTGTAATGCTGAAAATGTTGTATGCCTATTTTAGATTTAAGCTGTAAAGCTGTTATAGTAGTTCAATGTTTTTCTAAGCATGTCTTCTCCTATGCTCATAGATTTTGGAAAACAAAGCAAAACAAAACAAATATTTAAGGCTTTTACCAGCTGGCATTTTACTTGGAAACTAAAGAAAGTATTTTTTGGGGGGTGTTCAGTCTTTTCAAAACAATTTATCTTATTGCTGCATTGCATTCAAAACTAGAAAGAACTGGAGACACACTGAGTCAGAACAGCTTGGGCAAAGGCTTGCTTAACTCTTAGTCTAGCAAAATTAGATGATCTTAATTACCAAAAATGAGCTGTTGAATTTGACTTGATTAACTGTTATTTAGTATTATGAAATCTAATGAGTCCTATTGATTTTCAAATCTATAACTCTACCCCTTTAATTCCTCCTGTTATCAACATTAGGTACTGATTGCTATTGTTAAAAGGTTTCATAGCTGTAGAAACTGATTCCTATGATTAATTTGACATATTTGATGAGAATCATAACATTTGATAATATCAGTATCTTATTAATTGATTGACTACTACATTGATTTACTTGTGCTAAGATAAATAACCTGACAAATGCAATATATCAAAAGGGTTTTAACTTCCTTATGTACTACTCAGTTATTAAAAAAGCAAATGCTTTTCAGTCTGTTTGAGGCAACTGGCCTTTTTGAATTTTCCCCTTTGACAGGGGTAAATCAAAGCACTAAGGCTGCAGTTTAAACTCTCTCAGGAGATGTAGGAGCTGATGAGAGAACTAGCAGATGTAGTTGCTAAATCACTCTCCATCATATTTCAAAAGTCATGCCAGTAAGCTGAAGACTCCAGTGACTGGAAAAAGGGAAACATCACGTCCATTTTTAGAAAGGGTCAAAAAGATGACCTTGGGAACTACTGAAGAGACAGCCCGACCTCTATGCCTGGTAACATCATGGAACAGATCCTCCTGGAAGACTTGTCAAAACATCTGGACAGGGAAGTGATTAGAGACAGACAACATGGCTTCACCAAAGGCAAATCATGACTGACTAATCTGGAGGCCTTCTACGATGTAGTGACTGCATCAGTGGACAAGGGAAGAGTTATGGATGTCATCTGCCTGGACTTCTATAAGGCCTTTGATATGATCCTCCACAACATTCTTGCTGCTAAATTGGAGACATATGGGTTTGATGAACGGACTATAAGGTGGATAAGGAATTGTCTGGATGGTCTCGTCCATAGAGTTGCAGTCAGCATCTCGACGTTCAGATGGAGATCAGTAACAAATGGTGTCCCTCAGGGTTCGTATTAAGACTGGTACTGTTTAATATTTTTATCAATGACATTGACAGTGGGATCAAGTCCACCCTCAGAAACTTTGCTGATAAGACCAACATGAGTGGTACAATTGATCCACTTGGGAAGGGGTGTCACCCAAAAGCACCTTGACAGGCTTGAGGAGTGGGCTCACGTGAACCTCATGAAGTTCAGAAAGGCCAAGTGGAAGGTTCTGCACCTGGGTTGGTGTAATTACCAGTATCAGTTCAGGCTGGGTGATGAATGGGTTGAGGGCAGCCCTGCAGAGAAGGACTTGGAGGTATTGGTGGATGAAAAACTGAATATGAGCTAGCAATGTGTGCTCACAGCCCAGAAAACCAATTGCACCCTGAGCTGCATCAAAAGCAGTGTGGCCAGCAGGGCAAGGGAGGTGATTCTCCCCCTCTGCTCCACTCTTATGGGACCCCTACCTGGAATACTGCATCCAGATCAAGAAAGACTTGGATTTTCTAGAGCAGGTCCAGAGGAGGGGCAAAAAAGTGATCAGAGGGCTGGAACACTTTCCCTATGAAGGAAGGTTGAAGAGACTTGTGTTCATCCTGAAAAAGACAAGGCTCTGGGGACACCTTATTGCGGCCTTTCAATATTTAAAGGGGGCCTACAAGAAAGATGGAGTGAAACTTTTTATCAGGATCTGTAGTGACACAATAAGGAGTAATGGTTTCAAAATGAAAGAGGGTAAGTTTAGATTGGATGTAAGGAAGAAATTCTGTACAATGACGGGGGTGAGACACTGGCACAGGTTGCCCAGAGAATTTGTGGATGCCCCATGACTGGAAGTGTTCAAGGCCAGG
>VWZL01004589.1:308210-446014 GCA_013396915.1 Stercorarius parasiticus | reverse complement strand
GTTTAATATTTTTATCAATGACATTGACAGTGGGATCAAGTCCACCCTCAGAAACTTTGCTGATAAGACCAACATGAGTGGTACAATTGATCCACTTGGGAAGGGGTGTCACCCAAAAGCACCTTGACAGGCTTGAGGAGTGGGCTCACGTGAACCTCATGAAGTTCAGAAAGGCCAAGTGGAAGGTTCTGCACCTGGGTTGGTGTAATTACCAGTATCAGTTCAGGCTGGGTGATGAATGGGTTGAGGGCAGCCCTGCAGAGAAGGACTTGGAGGTATTGGTGGATGAAAAACTGAATATGAGCTAGCAATGTGTGCTCACAGCCCAGAAAACCAATTGCACCCTGAGCTGCATCAAAAGCAGTGTGGCCAGCAGGGCAAGGGAGGTGATTCTCCCCCTCTGCTCCACTCTTATGGGACCCCTACCTGGAATACTGCATCCAGATCAAGAAAGACTTGGATTTTCTAGAGCAGGTCCAGAGGAGGGGCAAAAAAGTGATCAGAGGGCTGGAACACTTTCCCTATGAAGGAAGGTTGAAGAGACTTGTGTTCATCCTGAAAAAGACAAGGCTCTGGGGACACCTTATTGCGGCCTTTCAATATTTAAAGGGGGCCTACAAGAAAGATGGAGTGAAACTTTTTATCAGGATCTGTAGTGACACAATAAGGAGTAATGGTTTCAAAATGAAAGAGGGTAAGTTTAGATTGGATGTAAGGAAGAAATTCTGTACAATGACGGGGGTGAGACACTGGCACAGGTTGCCCAGAGAATTTGTGGATGCCCCATGACTGGAAGTGTTCAAGGCCAGGTTGAATGAGGCTTTGGACCACCTAATCTAGTGGAAGATGTCCCTGCCTGTGGCAGGGGGTTGAACTAGACAATCTTTAAAGGTCCCTTCCAACCCAAACCATTCTATGATTCTTTGTTTGTCCAGTGACTAGCCAAGGAACCTCAGGTTATTCAATATGCATCACAGGTAAGTACCAAAATCTGCCACAGACATGGTTAAGACACACTAAATAACTCCAAAATTCTCATTTTTCTTTTTAGAAATCCAGCTAGCAGTCAGTAACTCTTACCAGCGTTTACCATTTTTCATTTTAATCTGATCCATCTGATTCTAGTTATAAAAAAGTATCCTTCCTGTTTCACTCATGGGAGTATAATGTTGATCCAAGGAGCAGAATGAGATTAGAATTTATTCATCATCTTTGTTTCCTGAAAATGAGTATGAAGCCTTTGAGGTCCTGTAGCTCCCTTCCTGAATCTGTATAGGAACTGACAAAGAACGATACACCACAATAAGGCTTTTTTTTTTTTTAAATGGGATTGATTTTAAACAGTTCATTTTGCATTTAATTAACATCATTAGATGTAAGATGCTGTTCTAGACTCAACAATAAAGCTGTGATGTACCTACTGGAGGTATGCTTTATCACTTTGGGGGAAAATCAATAGAAAGCTATTTTTCATTATTTTTTCCTTGTCAGATAAAATGGTATTCTGTCGTTCTTACATTTTACATATAAAACATAGAAAGTCATTATCACAGGTGAGCGCTTATTTGATACCTTTACTCCCAGACACTTTCCTTTCAACTGCCAAGAGGTAGAATACTGTCATTACTTTGTCAAAGCAAAAGTGGTAGACTTGTATTATTTCTATTAATGAGGTGGAGATAATTAGATAGATCAAAAGATAACCAAAGCATGTCCAAGTTACTTAGGTCCTAATTCAGCAGAGCCCACAACTAATGAAGTATGATCAGGAATACCGTGTGTCCCACTTTTAGGGATGACCCTTAACTCTTATAATGGAATATTGAAAGTTTGCTGTTAGGGTGCAAACAAGCACTTTCATTCTGTCCATGGCTAATATGCAGACTTTATATGGATTTTGAATCATCTTGTTTTTTTCCAGTGATTAAAATTTAGTTTAGGATGTCATTTCAGTCTTGTTTTTCATGTGTTTGGGTTTTTTGTTTTTCTTGTGTGTTTTTTTCCTGATGACGACAGTCATCCAGGAAAAAAAAAAGTGTCAAATGCACATTGTTAATTGCACACTTTCCCAATTTACTTTGCAGTAGAAATCTCAAGAGAATAACTACTTTCCCTCTTTCCCCCCACCCCGAATTTCTGACACTTCTGAATCAGAAACACAAAGAATACAGGCAAATTCTTATGATATACACATTGGCAAAGTTTGCTTTATGTCCCAGTTCACTAGCTGGCTCACTGGAGACTAACAGCTCTTTACTTCTACCAGCTCATGAAATTATTCCCCTGGGTCTATGATCTAACGCTTCAAGTTAGTTGTGGAGCTGCATAGAAGCTGAGTTTCCCAGTGTATGAAAGATTTTTTTTTTTTCAAATTTTGTGAAATGTCCACTCCTCACTGGTTTAAAATTAAGATTCTTAACATATGGAAGAGTAAAGAGGGATTTTTCCTTCCAGGATGGTTCTAGAGCTTTACTTTTCATATGAAGTTCTCTTGTAATCTGAGTCAGGAAAGCGCTTGAATGTAAGTCTCCAGTTTTACATTAATACCCTTCATAGCAATTAAAAAAGATAAATGTACATACGCTCCTCCTCCCAAAAATGCACACATCACCCGATTATATTCTTGATATATTTTACTGAAAAGTTTTGGTTCTAGAGAGCTAGCATTTTATGTTTATTTTTGCTTGTGCTTAGAAGTTCTGAGACAATCCCATTTTCTCTGTGTCACTCTGCCATGCTCAAGAATATTTCTTTCTGATGAAGTACCAACCATACTTGTGTCAGTTTGCTGATCTGGTTAAGAAGACTCTAAACCTATGCTTAATCTGAATTCTACTATTTCTGTTTCAGATATGAAGAAGTTCCGAACACAAAAGTGTCGTCTTTTTTTTTTCCTCACGATCTATAACAGCAAGTTAAAATAAATTAAAAAAAAAAAGGTATTATCTTCCATATAAACTTAGTGGATTTTAGTCACGAATTAAAACCCTGTTGATTACCCCTGTTGGATTTATTAGAAAGAATCCTTAATTACTGGTCTTGCATAGTATACACAGACAAGTATAAGTATGAAAAAAATAAGGCTTTTAAAATAAGGCTGCTTACAATTATTTCTATAAGATTTTTTCTCATTTTTTGTAAACAGTCTTTCCTGAAGGCTTCAGAATTCAGGTTTGTTTCAAATAAATGCTGAAGAGGCTCTCTGACTGCAGTATCAATGATTTTTTTTTTTAAGTCGAACAGGTTTGCTCATCTATGGTAAATGATTTATTTTCTTGGGATAAAAACACACTTCATCTGAGCTATTTATTATTATGCTATTTTTAATCAGCACGTGAGGAGGATGGAAAAACACAGCAACATGATATCAGTCTCCTGTCAAACATGTCAAAGGGAATGTCAAAATGTCTCTGAAATGCATTACAGCTGTGAATGGAAGAAGGAAAAACTAATAAGCTTTGGGAATGTTTTGAAGATTTCTGTAATTAAAAAAGAATATATAACCTTCTGGAAACACTGATGAAAAAATGTGTCACAAACAGCAGGGAAAGTGGATCTCCAGTTTCTGTGCAGTCTTCATCTTACAAAGCGTAGTCCTAAGATTTTTTTATTTGAGGTTTGCCACATAAATATTTCCATGCTAAACTGCAAATGTAACATGCAAAAGGAGAAAGTGTTGTTGATGTGCAGTGCTGTTTAGGTAATGTTGAATTAGAAAGTACTGCAGATGTTCAATACAGCTTTGATAGTGTACTGGTTGCTTATGGCAGATAACCTTGATGAAACTCCTGGATTTTTAGTACAGGAGAACTGTGGTTGTTCCAGGTTCAACAAAATAAAATTATGGGTGCACAAGGCCTTGCTCATCATCTTTGTTTTTCTCCTTCCTCTTTAATTTTCCCCTTCATTTTTATTTTCAGTGAATCTGAACTACTCTTCAGAATGGGCGTTAAGGAAAAATCATGAAATCTTTCACTGGGAGAGGAAAGCAGAGACTCCAGTTTTGTTTACAAAGGGAAAACATGCTTTTAAATGTGCGACTTATGAAAGAGATCCCCATTAAACTGGAATACTGAGAATGTCACCCTTCTTTTATTTATGAGGCTTCAACTCTATCAAGTGTCAGAGAAGGCTGATGCAAGAGCAAGTGATTTTGACATTCTTATTTTCAATCTGTTTCTTGTGCTTTGCTTAGAAATCTAGTGAGATTGTCCCCAGTGTCAAACTGTGAAAAACAACCTCTAAACTTCATACACACGTGGCTCATGGCTTCAGCTCCTACTTGGGTTCATCAGAAACTTTGCAAGGATCTGACGAAGAACCTTAAAATATTCATCTGTAGAAGCAGTTCTTTAAGTGAGTCTGTGTACATTACTCTCTTGTAAAAACAAGGTTAAATTAGTGCTAGAAAACACACTGCATTTAGGGATATCAGCTAGGATTTAGAGTCTACCTCAGTGAATCCCCTGGCTGTCCAGTTGATCTGAAAGTTAATAAAGCCAGCAATACCTAGGAACTAAGAAGTGTCATCAGCAGTTTCCCAGATAAGGGTTTCAATAGGTTATGCTGCAGTTAAAAGATTAATAATAAATAGCAGAAAACCCATCAGAGGAATCCCAACAAAAACACAATACTGAAGAAAGCAGAATAACCTTTAACTTCAGTCAAGCAGTGACCTGTGATCATCCCTTGTGGGTTACACCCCGAAAAACAACCTTAAGTAGTGAATGATGAACAAATGCTGCAGAGGGTTGACTTTTATTAACTTCAGTGGAGCTTTCATAAGCTCCAAATTGGCTCCATGGTGTAAAATGAAACAGGAACTCCTCTGGTTTAAATTTTGATGCCACATTGTTGGCTTATATTAGTGGAGAACCTGACCCTGGGTCTCAAAGAGGCTATCAATGCCCCTTTTGGAGGTCCTTGTAGCTGCAGATTGCAGTGTAACTTCCACACAGCAAATATACAACCAAGGGACAATGTGAGATTCCCCCGTCTGCTACAGGGAATGGTGCCATAACCTGCAGCATAACACTTTCCAGGTACCAGTGTTTTCAGTTCATCACTAATATAGATAGAGTTAACAGTTTTGTGTTACATGTGAACATTAACCCTGCTCTTTTGGTCAGATTATAGGTCCTCGTAACCCAGTATCAGTTCTCTGAAAGTGGCCAGCTGCAGATTCTAAGAGAAAAGGAGAAAAATGATTTTGCAAAGAGATGGTTGAACAGCAGATGTTGTGATTTCTATATGGTCATGACTGGCCTGGAGAAGATAAGTAGGAAGCGGTAGTTGATTGCATCTTCTATTGCAAATAGATCATCTGTTAAAAATGACACTGTAGAAGCCAAAAGCTTGCCTGTGCCCAAAAAATAAGTGAAAAAATTAACAAAGGGAAGAAAAGCTTATCAAAGCTATTAAAAAAACGCCACCATCTCTGTCTCAGGAAGTCTCAGAGTCAAAATGTTCCCTCTTATCACACAGTAATTTAAATTCATCAAATGTATTTGTTAATGGACCTTTTCAAATACCTTTGGAAATCTCAGTACACAGACAGTATTACCAAAAGACATTTAATAATTCCCTCATGAGGAGTTTTTAAAGATTCTTTAGTAAACAATAAAAGCTGGTATCTAAACAAACTAAGCATTTCCTGGAAAAGGTATTGTTGTGGGGTTTGGGTTTTGTTTTTTTTTCTTCTTTCTTTCCAAGGACAAACAGCAAATCTGTAAGAAGCTGTCAGGTCGAGCTACTATCTAGAAACCTCCCATGTTTTTTCTAAGGAGTCGTGTTAGCAGGTTTCACTGTCACCCATTTAATTCGAGCTCACAAGCTTAACCAGCTTCTTGTCTTCTTCCAGACTTCACAAAGTCAGTCCGGCTGACACCAGGCAGGAGGCATTCAGGTGCTCTCAGGCTTACAATTCAAGCAGAGAGTGAAATGATTTAGGCATGGGGAGATGGCTGGAGTAGCACCTGAGGCTGGTGAGTCTGTCTGCCAAAGCTGAGACTTAGAAAATGCTAGTGAAGAGTGACTGTTTTCATATTTTAGAGGTCATCTGAGGTAGCTGCTTGTAACAAAAATGACTTAATCACAACAAAATCATATACAAGATAGCACTGTGTCCCTGCGCTATTACAAATACCTCCCAGGTAAAAATAACTCTATCTTTTCATCGTAGGAAAAACTTCCATAAATTTCTAATTAAGAAATGTATCTTTCTTCTCCTCTCAATACTTGTTTCTCTAATTTACATGATAAATAGACGAAAACATTATCACACCTTCATATAGACATTTATGAAACTCTCTAGTCCTGCTGAAAACCCAGAAATTCACTCATAAATCACCCCAAACTCACTTATCTCAGCAATTTTTTTTTCCTTCTCTATGCATTTGGATGCTATTTCATTACCTCTGAACACTCACCCAGAAACTGTTAGTCCAATAGCATTCATTTCATGCTTAGCCACTCTTCAGGTTAAAGTATTGAAACACCCTTGAGGAGTTCCTTTCACCTAAGAATTTTAGCATGAAAGCGAGAGAGAATAGATGATTTCTTCAGTTTCTCTCAGCTCCGTATGAAGCTTTGGGAGAGAAAGGACCCTGGATCAAGCCCTCAGTAAATGTAGTCATCTTTGATTTCATTTGAGCCATGACTCTACTAGGGGCAATCTGGTGGTGTTAGGTAGGATTACTGGTAAACTCTGCTGTTCTGTTTTATGCTGCTGCCCCCTCCGGTTTTCATCATATGTGTTTGGCTCAGGGCTCCTTCTGCTTCTCTTGTGGGCTTATTCCTGGGTTTAGAAGGTTTCATGCCTTTCCCAAATCCCATCTCACTTTTTATGGTGAAAGGCCAGGAGTAATCCCTGTCACCTTCTCACATAATGGCCATGCTGCCTCTGTTTTGGTTCATTGCTCTCGGGGATAGCTGATATTTTTTTTGATAGTAATGGAACAAACTTATATCTACTGAGGATCCGCTGGGTCTTTACCGCTAAATAAATATATCAACAGTGCAATCCCACATCTGGGACCTGCAAACTGCATAAATATTAATTAACTTCTGAGGGGTTTTTTGGAGTGAATCAATTCGACAAAACAAAAACTAGTTGCAGTTTTGGACACAGTTCATAGAATCATAGAATGGTTTGGGTTGAAGGGACCTTAAAGATCATCTAGTTCCAACACCCCTGCCATGACCAGGGACACCTTCCACCTTCCACTAGGCCACCAACTCTATAACCCCATTGTAGAACGTCAATAAATTTGTCAGACACAATTTGCCCTTAGTGAAACCATGTTGGCTGTCACCAATCACCTCCTATTTTCCATGTGCCCTAGCATAGTTTCCAGGAGGATCTGCTCCATGATCTGCACCATGATCACATTGGAGAGACTGATCAGCCTGTAGCTCCCTGGGTCCCTCTTTTTTCTCTTAAAAATGGGGGTTATGTTTCCCCTTTTCCAGTCACTGGGAACTTCAATGGACTGCCACAACTTCTCAAATATGATGGACAGTGGCTTAGCAACTTCATCCACCAGTTCCCTCAGCTGATGCATCCCATCAGGTCCCATGGATTTGTACATCTTTAGGTTCCTCAGATGGTTTTGAACTTGATCTTCTCTTACAATGGGCAGTTCTTCATTCTTCCAGTCCCTACCTTTGCCTTCTGTGACTTGGGTGGTGTGGCTAGAGCACTTCCTGGTGAAGACTGAGGCCAAAAAGTCATTCAGTACCTCAGCCTCCTCCACACAGGTGACCATGTCTCCTGTTTCTCTCCAGAGAGGGCCCACATTTTCCCTAGTCTTCTTTTTATCACTAATGTAACTGTAGAAGCATTTATTGTTGTCCTTGATGTCCCTGGCCAGATTTAACTCTATCTGGGCTTTAGCTTTCCTAACCTGATCCCTGGCTGCTTGGACAAGTTCTCTGTGTTCCTTACAGGCTACCTGTCCCTGCTCCCACCCTCTGTAGGCTTTCTTTTTGTGTTTGACACTCTGCATGAACCCTCCCAAGTGCCAGAATGAGTGCGTTTCTACCAGGTTTGCATGTCCTGGCCCTACACAATCCTCTGACACTGTCAAGCAGCCAGTATAACCTCAAGCTACATTTTCTTCACTACTTTAAGGATATTTTTGTCTAAAAGTGCAGATCATATGGGAAAGGGCTTGCTTCCTGGCTCTGAAGGCAAGTGACATAGCTCCATTCATATGCATACAGTTAATTCTCTCCCCCTTCAAAACAGCGTAGCCTCATCCATACAGCCTATGGAGAAAAATCCTCAAACATACCTGGGCTTTTCCTGAGAGAATGTTACTTGGCCTGGGCAAAACCCATACCAGGGACTCTGCTAGTAATTAATCTGTAGTGACAATCTCAGGACAGTGTTCAGACTTGTGCCCTGTCTCTGATTTATCAGTTAAGACACAGCTGGGGAGTCTGCAGAGACTTTGAAGGAAAACCTTGTAGTATGTGCATTTAAACCCTTTACAGACCACAATCATTTTTGCCAGATTCTATATAAATCTCTATATCCTTGCCTGGAACTATGTCTGCCCCTAGACATCAGTGCTTAGGAATGAGACAATATATTTTCCAGCACAAGCAAGGGCTGTAGTTTACACCTTTGCTAACAGACATGTTTATTAAATTCATAGCCAGGGCATGGAGCAGCCGTTAGGTGCCCGGGAGCAAGAATTGTACGTTGCAAGCATGGCGCCTATTTCTGAAAAATATCAGCTTAGTAAGTGTTGATTCTAGTTATTCTGGGAGAGGAGGGAATATGGAAGGAGAGTGAGTACCATGGAGGTGACGGGTTTGGAGAACGAGGACTATATGTTCTTTCACAACACAACACAGGCGTTGCATTCACTTTTGTAGAGAGATCTGCATGCTTTTTGCGTGCATTTGTGACAGAAAGCAGCTCATATGTTCCAAGATGCTGTGTCATATTGATCCTCCACACTTCAATAAATGAAACATGAGCTTTAAGGGCATAAGAATAGCCAAATATACAGGCAGATAACTTAGACAATTTTAAACTGTCCTTCTTGACTAACTTCTCCAGAAAGCCCATGCATCCTTTAAATCTTAACCCTCTGTCATAGCATGTCAGCTATTTTTGCTGCAAACAGTGCAACAGATAAAAGTGTTGCCTTCATGCTGGAAAAGCAAGCTTGGATCTGCATTTCTCTCCACAGTGCAGTTGAATTTGAGCTCACCAGGCATGCCTTTCAACTTTGTTTCCTCACAGGAGTCAAGGAATAATTCCCAGAGGGTCATAAACTTTATAACAGATATTGCAGCTTTTAAATTCCTCAGATTAGATTGTACACTGGGAAAATCAGATTATTACCATTTTGTAAAACATTTTGAACTTTTTTTGTTGTTGTTGTTGCAGCAACAGGAATATAGCAAAGTCTTCCAAGTTTCTTATGGAAAGGGGTGGAAAAAGACTAGAATAAGCACCCTGACAATAAGCATTCGAGCTTCAAGCACTAATCCAAAGTGTGAGGAAATCCTGGGTTCAAGAAGACACTTGCACCCCTGGTAAATAGTTTCATCACTAAATTGACGACAGTGCTGCAAGGGGGTTCTTTTTTTCATGTTTATCACTAGGAATTCCAATCAGGTCACAAGGATTTCTGCTTGATGACAAAGTTGTCAAGAGGAGGAAATTCTGATTTCAGTGATCCATGGTGTTATAAAGTAGGTTTCACTGGGCGGTTTTAACCAAAACACACTCAGCCCTCAAGCAGTTCAGGAAGAACAGACAAAATTTGGGAAAAGTGTGTGTCCTGATCTCATAGATCTTCTCTGATGTTTTACCAGCTGTTGGTTGTCTTAATCACTTCTTCTTTGCTTAATATATCTTTTCTTGTAAACTCTTTGGAAGTGCTGCTTTCTACATGACTAGGCTGAGCCTGAGACAGATGGAAACACTGTGGGTGCTGCTCTATAGAGAACTCATCAGCATGTGGAAGTTGGGGAAGTAATGTCTGCTGCTGCTATTTTTTAACGATTGCCATAATATACCTGAGAGACTTAGTGACTTAGTCGTACTTATCAGCATAAAGAAAGCAAAATGGGCTGGTAAGGCATTAAGTGAAAGAAAGCTTACTTGTTAGGTTGTAAGAATTTTGCAATTATATATAAGCGAAGAAAAGCAATAGGTTTGGGAAAGGGTTCTGTTTATCTCCTCTGTCATATTAGAATGGTTCAGTCACAAATGCTTGTATGAAAAAGCTCAATCTGGCAAAAATAGCAAGGGGACAAACGTTGAAATTGAAGAAAAATTACATTTTCTAAATGAACACTTTTGATCTTATTCAAATTAAAGTGGTTTTTATTTTGAAGTGTATGTTGATCTATAGACAAAGAAACACAGTCATTAAAATGAATAAAAATCAAATGAAACATCATGAAGCAATTGAAATGAATTCTTTCAGGCCCTGAAAGTTTTACAGATTCCAGTGCGTACATGTTTCAAGATTTTCATGTTAACATCAGTTTTGAAATGGATCTTTTCAAAATCTCAGATATCATAGAATCATAGAATGGTTTGAGTTGGAAGGGACCTTTAAAGGTCATTGTCCTGGTTTGAGGTAAAACAGAAGCAATTTTCTTTTCAATAATTTTACTTTTCAGCTAAGCGTCTTCTAGTCCAATGTCCCTGCAATGAGTAGGGACATCTTCAACTAGATCAGGTTGCTCAGAGCCCTGTCCAACCTGGCCTTGAACGTTTCCAGGGATGGGGCATCTACCCTGAGCAACCTGCGAGAGGATTTCACCACCCTCATTGTAAATGTATCACCCAACCCTGAGTGATACAAAATGAAGCAAACAAAAAATAATTCTTACTAGTTTCCTTAGTGTTTCTTTTAATTATATTTACTTCATATTTTCTGTTCCATGCTAACACTTGACATATATAGGTACAAAAGCCTGGTTCTCAACTGGCGTAAGGCTGTTTTATTTCATTGGTTTCAGTTAACCAAATGCCTATTTGCACCAGTTGAAGTTGTGGCCTAGGAATCACTATATAAATAAAGAAATACAGCATTCAAAAACTCACTTGTGACTATATTAAACAGATGGGGGACAAAATAGAAAGACTCAATAAATTAATCACTGTTCTCAGTAGTACAGTCCATGATAAGTACTGTAAAATGTATTGTAAAATATATGTCAGAGTAGGTGCAATATTGCATCATATAAAATCTAAATTTGTGGCATTAAGTTTATTCAACAGCCTTGGATAAAGGTCCCACATTATTCTTATCAAAGCAGACATGAACCAGCGAAATATACACTTGAGAGAGGTTGTGGAGTTGTAGACCAAAGGAGAGAAGAGGCTGTTTCAGCAGTTTCAGCTTTCGTTTCTGATCCTGAGCTGATGGCACACCAGTGACCTGAAGTTTTGGTGATGCTGGGAAGCGACACTCTCAGCGCTCCCTCAGCTCTTGAATTGTGACTTCAGTCTGGTGGATCGACACAGCTCAGCCAGTAGAGAGCAATCCAGATTGTGTTACAGCCTCTTACTCTTGCTAGGCACTACTCTGGGAAATAAGTATATACAGGAATTGCCACAGAAGGATCTCCATTCTGAAGCAAATTACTTTCCGCTTACATCTGAGTTAGTAAATTTGCCTTCGTTGTTACAAGGATAATAGAAAGAAACCAAAGAACGTGTGTAGACACAGCTGTATTAAGAGGAGGTTGCTGCTGTAGTATTCCCAGGGTAACCATGGTAATAATACGTAACTCTTAGGCCAAATTCCTCTACCCTTTTTCACCAATTTAGATGTGGATAAACTAAATGCATTAAGCAACTCGTTCCAGATTTCAGTTGGTGAGCTATGCAGCATTTGGCTTCTTGTGTGAGAAATATACTCCCATCTGTAATTGTTACCATCTGTTTGGTATTCAGGATGTAAAAATGTAATGGAGATGAAGTCATATTTCATATTCTTTTCTCCATTTGGAGGTAAGAATGAAGCTATAACAGCCTGTAAATGCATCTGCTGGTGATAAGATAGTACAGCTGGAAATGGGATGCTAGATTCTGCATGGTTCAGAAAGCTTATGTGTCGAAGCTGTTATACTGCACTGTGTGCTGGTATTCTGTGATCCCATGAGGTGATTGATGTATCATATAAATAGGGTGACAGAAAAGTATTTTTGCTTGTGTGATGGGAATAGGAAGTGCAAAATGTCAAAAATGCCCTGGAAATAACCATTCAAATTTATGTAAATTGCTTAATTAATTGACCTCATTTGTGCTTGGAGATTTTCTTTCCATTTTCCTTTGTGAATTAGTTATTTTTCATTGTACACTGAGACAATATTCCAAGGCTAATTAAACCCTTTAAAGCTATAGGTTAATATCCAATTCTTATGTAAACACATTTATAAACATTAATCAGATCTAAATTACCCATTTTATAAATACTGTTTTATTCATTTGCAGCTAACGGATGGACTGCTCATAGTTATTCTGCTTTGGGCTCAAGAAGTTCATGTTAGTCTGTAAATGTTATTTCTTTAAATGGTATCATGCTGTTTACTTTTGAGTGTATTTTCAAGTGTCTCTGCTGTTTTATGATCTCATGGAGGTTATTGGATAAGAGTCTTTTTGGTGTACAAAGACCGAACTTGGAGACCCTCTGAGTCTTGAACCCTGTTGATGTCTGTGGTTGATACAAAGATGGTGTAGGGCGAAAGACTGTGCAAGAAGCTGATCTTCTGGTAAAGAGATAAGGGGAGATGAGGATGTTACCATACAGTAATAAACATCTTGAAATGTCAATAAATTACCTGCTCTCTTGAAACTGAGCTCTTATCCAGTGTGAAATGTAAACTACTTCAGCCTTCAGTGAAGGAGAATGGAACAATCTTTGATGCATGAAGTTTAATATCCCCTCCACATTTTTCTGTTTACATTAGCATTCTAATACTGGATAATTTTTTTTTTTTTTTGCATAAATATCCCAGCCCTGTTGGAATTTTATTTGTTTCTTGGGAAACACTTGCAAATACATGGGAAAGAGAGAAATGCATTTTCCTCTGGTAGACAAAATCCATTTTCTGCTCCTTATTTGAATGAACGGTTAATAAAGCTGTTTCAAAAATGATTAATACGACATGGAGAAGGTGGAGGGAAACTGTGGATATTCCTTCATGGAACATATGGTGGCATGTTCAGTTATACAGTAATTCATCCTCTTGCTAGACCAGCTGTAAGTAAATTTTGACTATTTACATTGGTGTCTTGCTTTTGCTTGGATAAGGGTTGACAGAGACTGTGGTCCAGATCTTGTCCTGATGTGCTAGGTGCTGTACAAATGCTGAATGAAAATGTTTCCTGTTATGAAGAATGTACAGCTTGCTTTCATTAAACAGCTAACAGCTGGAGAAAAAGGAGAGACTCAAAAAAGTTAAGAGGCCCGGCCCACCATCGTACCTAAAATCTGCAGCAGAGCTAAGATTAATGCTCAGGTCTTATCTTTCCCAGTGTGATGCCATGTTTGCTCATGCCAGAGCAGCATAATGCCTTGTATTTTTGTAACATGGATGTAGGTTAATTATTTGCTGTCAGCCTATATAGCTGCTGAGTAGATCTTTCTGCTAGAATTTTTAGTCCACAAGTGCTTGCAGCATCCCCTGCCACAAATGTCTTCTACACACTGCTCACCTCCTTTCGTCAAGTCATTGCTGGGGATGCTGGTGAGGCTCAGCCTGTTGTTGATTCCTGTGCTGTTTTAGATGCATCCCACAAACTTTCTACTCCCCTATCATTATCTTCTGCGGCCTGTTTCTGCTCTACCTGACAATTTTCATATTCAAAATGACTTTAATGACTGTGATGCCATAGCCAGTGTTTTACTGTAATCCAGGTATGTTCTCTGTTCTGTTATTGTTGGTTTTTTTTAATTTAATTCGCTGAGTTCCCGAGAAAAGCAATCAAGTTTGACTGCTATGATTTGTTTTTCTGTAAACTCACAGAGCTTATTACTCATAGATCTGATACCCTCTACATGGTTGGGCTTTTATTTCTGTTTGTCTGGTGTTGGTTTTTTTTTTTTTCTGAAACTCATTCTGTTATGTAGAAGGATTGGAAATTAGATTTACAAAGCAGTAATTGTCAGGGTCAAATGCTGGAAGACTGATACCGTGTCTAAATCTCTGGAACTTCTCCATAACATTTTCAAATAGCTGTCAGTAGTTCTGTGCATTTATTAGCTAATTCAACTGAAATCTCTGAATGCATATCATTCGAACAGCTGACACAGCTTTATTCAAAATTTGGAATTTTTCCTTATGTTTGATTTTGTCTGCTTTTATTCCAAGTCCATAGTCTATTTTATTGCCAAAGAGAGACTCAAGTCTTCATTAATGGATATGTCTTTCCTCACTTCTCCCTCCCCCTTTCTCTCCGTATGTACATATGGAGATATGTATATTTAAACACACACATGTGTGTATATATATTTACATGCACAAACATGTATATCTAATACAGATTTTGAAGAAAGAAGGTCTGAAATTGTATTACAGCTGCTGGGCTGAGGCTTGTTTACAGTCTGCTTCCTAGACAGCGGTGTACAGATAGCTGAGTAAGGCACTTATGAAAATCGAAGGAGACATGTCAGGCAAAGGGACCATTCTGTTACACTTGGAGTTTTCTCCTCCACTTCACAGCTAACTGCACTTGTCTCAGGGGATAGTCTTGACTTTGTGGGCTTAAACTTATTCACTGTAAAAAGGCAAGAAAAACCAAAAAGTTACCTGTAACAGTCCTTTGAAAAATATATACCTAATTAAATACGAGCGAAGAAAATCCAGTTGAGGCAATATGAAACAGAGGATTTCTGTGCCAGAGGGTTTAAAGGACACTCTATTATTATTTTTAGTTTATATTCTGTAGGTTCATACTTCAGAGTCTTGGATCTTAGCTCCATTCTGAAGAGGCTCAAAAATATATCTCATCTGAAACTACTGAATATTGCCTTGCTAAGTCTTTGTAAACACAAAATCAACTGGCTGGTGTGACTTCCAGGTGACATTGAAACACCCTTCCTGGCATAAACGTTCCTGGACAAGTTTCAGCCAAAATCTGGCACAGGAATGTGCCCAGAATAAGGACCCAGGTTGACTGAAAACCAGCCAGAAGTTGGCCCAAGATTGCTGAGAGCTTTTCAAATTATTTCTGGTTTGTTAGGAAAATGTTGCCCAGCTGTAGTCATTACAGCTGCATTGTAACAATTATTATACCAAGTGAAAGAGTGTCCTGGGGGTGTGGAAAGATGGAGGGTACCTTTTCATTTTGTATACAACAGCAGGACGGGAATCCAAATTCCATTTAGCAGAGTGCTAATTAAAGGGACTTACTATTTTCTCAGCCAGAACAGAGTGGCCCAAAGAAAGCCTTCTTGCTGGTTCAACAGCTGGTTCCCTGAGACATTTTCTCCAGATGGGTTGCATTTGTATCCAATGCAACAATATCACTCATGTGGCAAGTATTTCTTTGAGGGTAAGGAGCCCCGTGAAAAGATGGTTGGTTTTAAGGGAAATAATAATACTTTTGTTTGAGAATTGTAGCCTCAGTCATTGCGTTTTGCTTTTTGCATGCTCCATTTTATGATGTTGTTTATCCAATTTTCATCAGACGTCATTGCAAAACAGGATGAACTTTTAAATAGGTTCAAAAGTTGATTTTTTTTTTTAATGAGATATGAAAGAAATCCCCATGTAATTTATGAAATCTTCCTTTTATATGGTATTTTACGTGGCATGTTAAAGTGGAATCATAGCAATGTTGGTTGTAAGGAACCTCTGGAACCATGTAGTGCAGCTGTCTGCTTGGAGCAGGACTATTGTCAACATTAGGATCTGTGGATCGGGCCAGTGGGGCTTGACATATCAACATGTGAAAACCTCCATGGATGGAGGGGTCTACAGCTCTGCCATTGCCTGTTCTTGCCTTGAACTGCCCTCCTTGTGATGTGGTTTATCTTAGTGTCCAGTCTGAATCCCCCATGCCAGGCTTTTGCCTCTTGCTACATCTCATGCCACTGTGGAGGACAGTTTAGCTCCATCATCTCTGTAGCTTTTCTTCATGTAGCTGAAAGCAGAGCTTAGATTTTCCCTTAACCACCTTTTAATGAGACTACATAGTCTGAGCTTCCTGAACTTCACCTTTTAGTTACTGTGCCCTACACTCACAAGTATCCTGGTAATCTTCTGCTGGAACCTCTCCAGTTTTTAAACATAATAATCCTACTGTATCCTATTCCTGTTCTTAGCATTCTTATTGAATGTTTTTGATAAAACTTCCCGACACTGTCCTCTGTTTGCTTCTTTGTTTTGGTTTATGGGCTTTTCTTTGGGAGTGGAGAAAAATGGAAAATACGAGAAAAATGTTTGGAAACCATGTGGAAATCTTCTTTAAAATCCAAGCTGATTGAATTTTGAATACTCGAAAAACCAAACCAAACCAAACCAAAACACCAAAACCCACCAAAAAAAACAAAGAAAAAACTTTCAAACTTCCTAGCTTTGTCTTGCAGCCAAAAAATCCTAAAATGATCTAATAGCGTGTCAGGAAATGACTATGCTTTTTGACCAGAATTTTTGTTTGTTTTAAGAGTGATCCAAATAACTATAACATTAAATTCAGCATACTGAGGCTGAGTGCAAGGAAAAGTTTCCTAGCAGTGAAAGAAGATTATTTAAGGCTGCTCATTTTGTTTGGGTCATCTAAAGTTAGACTACACAAAGGTATGAATTAACTTTTCTGTTTCTGCACAGAGCAAAGCCGAATGGCTTAAAAGATTGCTTCCAGCATAGACTACCTCAGGGAATACACAAGACATATCAACAGATACATTCCAAGATGCTTTTTCTGCAATTGATTATCATCTTACAAAGGTGGTGTTTCTCTCACCCATACCAGTACATGAAGAAATCTATATTTCCATGTCAGCAGCCATGAAAAAGTGCTAAGGTAGATATTCCTTCAGCTGTTCATGCTCTGAGACGAGCTTGTGTCACAATACCCTCTGTTGACCCCATAATGTAAGGACCATATGTTAACCACTTTTCCTGTTCACAGTCATAAGACTATAATTTCCCTCTGGACTTGACTCTGCTCCAAGGAAGACAAAGAAAATATACACAATTTTCCTTGATCTTTTTCTGTCAGGGAGGAATCAAGCAGCCAAAGGGGAGAGTGCAGAACCTCCAGGGCTGCATTTTCAATTGCTATTTGTTGATGAGGCCAACAGTGTTATGTACGTGTGCCAGCTGCTTTTCTGCTTGTGTGGACTCCCGTGAAAGGCAGCAGTGTGGAGTCCCTATCAGAATCTCTTTCTGTTTAGATGATGGGATGGTGGGCGCTGAGCCAATACCAGGCAAAGTCAGGGAATACAAAATAATCAAAAATTATTGCTGCAGGAGAAAAGAAGTAATGCTGGGACCAAGACCAAGAGAGACAAGAGAGGTCCTGCCACAATTAACAAGGTTAATTCCAAGAAGAAAAGGGGAGTCCATCAGTTTGCTTTGAAGTTAACTTGGCACAAAACTTCTCCCTTGTATTTCAACAGAAGCTAGTGCAAAAGCATCCAAAGAAAGAATAGAAAAGTTCCAAGCTAGAAGTTCTGAATTTCTAGGAATTTTTGACATTTTATCCTTTGTTTTCGTTCTAAGTTAGAGTGAAACCAAATTATCTTTTAAGTTTCTTGAATAATAAAGTGGGGAAAATATTTTTGAAATTCTAAAACATCTTGATTTTTAGTTTGCACATTTCAATCACATTCACATCTTTTCATGGTATGTGATCTAATGCTGTTCTTTATGTTAATGTAGCTGACAATGTAGTTGACTTTGGAAATGACTACGTGGTTGTTGAAATAACTATATTATCTATTTTCCAAATCATAAAGGGCAACTTCTATTAGTAAAGATTCAAATATCTTACTTCCTTTGATGATTCAGTGTCCTCATATGTGGGGTTTCTTATCAAAATATTCAACATTTTAATACAAATTCTTTAATTATACCACAAATAAAAGACTCTTTAATCTAGATGTTCAAGCATCGCACTGCAGGAAACAGGGAAGAAGTTGATTATCAGATAACCTGTTTCAGTCACTACTAACTAGCAGATGCTCTTAAATATTTTTACCTAGCTAAACTCAAATAGTTCAACTATTCTGTGTCATATTGTAGTATGTCAGCAATGATAGATGTCATTATTTTGTGATATCATGAAGTAAGGTAAAAAATAAAAATAAAACCATTGAACATGTAGGTAAAAATCTGTTATCATCATTCAGGAAGTTGTGTTGGGTTTTTTTGTTGGTGTGTGCCCCCCCCCAAACAACAACAAACCCCCCCAAACCAGATAGTGAATTATTCTTTTTGAACATTTCTCTTGCTCTGTATCTACTGTATACTTTCTTCCAATTTTTTTTTTTTTTTGGATTTCTAAACAATTTTATTGGGGGAAAAAAAATTGGACATGTATGATCTTTATATCCACATTTTGCTCAGCTTGTCAAGAGCTGTTTGTGCTACTCAGAAGCTAAAAATAGTTTCTTCTCCCTACGTGTTCCTTATGAAGAGATAATTCACTTATACATGAAGAAAGCATCTGAGGGTGTAGTCTTTAGCTAAGCCCTCCCATATTATATTGTCCCATTCTACACATTGATGTTACATTTCACCCCAAACTACACCAGAAGAACAGAATGAGAGTGCAGATCGTCTTCAGACCATATGCTAGGCTCCCTTTTCTTCAGAGCATAGGGGAGGACAAAAATCAGAAAGGGCCAAATGGAAAGAAAAAAATATCTCTGCTGCTCAGGAAATGCAGATGATGCCTCTGATTTTCAATTGGCGGATAGGTGGAATGGGTCAGTAGAAAAGCAGTGCAGTGCTGCAAAGTCATAAAGTAACCTTTATTTATGTCACTGTAGAACAATGTATCAGATGATCTTCTCATCTTCCACTCATAGGACTTGGGAGTTCAATAGTGGTGACAAGGTTTGCATTGTGCCTTGTATGTCCTTTTTTCCCCCACTCTTTTCATTTGCTAAATGAAATTCAGTTCCCTTTGTTATTCTTCTGGTTTGCTGGTTACAAGGAGAAAATAAAGCATGGCAGTAACGTGCAGCTGTAAAGTCACAATTTGGTGAATAATGCAAGGAACGAGCAGCCAGTGATCAGTTTGAGGTGTGTCTGAATTCGTCAATCAGAAGGAAGAAATAAACCTCACATGGAAAATGTGTCCATATGTCAGCAGTTAATAGGAGCTTATACCGAATCATGCATTTCTGTTACTTTCACTTCTTTCAGAAAGCAAATTGGTAGGGTTTTGCTGGATAAGAGAAAGTAATTGCATACCATCATGTTGTGATAGCTTTGAGGATCTGGGTTCCAGTAATTCCTAAGCCTTTTTTGGTAGACTGAGGAAAACCAAAAGGCAGGAACTGCACCTTCCTTATTATGATTCATGATTGGGAATCTGTTATAGCCTCATTATTCCAGGAGTGCATTGAACTAGTTACTGAACTACTACATAAAAACAGCATAGGTAATACATGTCCAAGTAATTCCTTATTTAAGTTGTCCTCACCTCCTTCACTTCCCCTGCTTCTCCCCAACTGCTCCCTTTCCACATCATCCCTACTCTGCTCTTGATCTCTCACTGCAATGGGGTACCCAGTCAGATCACAGCAAAGCCCATCAGATCTGTACTGAATTGGAGACTTGGGTTTACATGTTTGTCTCTGGAAGGGGAATCGCCCAGGAACACCATTTCTTGCTAACGGCATCACTGTTCCTTGGTCAGAAGACCAGCCTTGGAGGGCTCAAAACAAATGCTACTGCGTGCAGCAGGGAGATGATGACAGCGTTTGGTGGTAGTCCCAGATGCACAACAAGAGTTTGCGGGGGCTCATTGGGGAAGTGGAGATGTAACCCTAAACGAACGTCTCAGTTTTCCATTCCTCTCCAGTGTACATCACTCACTCCACAAGGTCTGATTTCCTTGTTAATTATTTAGAGCCATATCTGTATGATGTTGTGTAAAAGCCATGAAATAAGACATCTCTGCTGAATAATTTGCTACAGGTTTTGAGTACAAATGACAAGAAGCATGAAAAGACCTATTAGATTTATTGGTAGTTTCCTGTAAAACCACTAACAGCTGTGTGTGTATTTATGTGTTGTCCTAAAGGCAAGAAAGGCAAATATATCTAATTCCATCAGAAGCTTCTTAAAGTTCATTAAAAGACGGAGCCCAGAGACTACAGGTTTCTTAAAACGTCAGTGTCCTTCTGCAGAGTAAAATGCAATGATCCATACAAACGAAGCTGACCCTGCTAAAATTGAAGCTGTTGCATGTACAGTCTCTGCTTCTTTTTACTGCTATGCAACTTATGTGTAAGGGACATTTAAAGCGAATGTAAAACTCTGATTCCAACCAGAGAGAAGAAAAGACATCCAAAGAAAAGTTAGGAGCGTAGAGCTTTGTTAGGGAAATCATGGCAAATTTTAAACAGAAATTAATTCTTACAGAGAGATTGAGAGGTGCAGTAATTTTATTTCAATGGCTTGTTATGAGCACATGAAAACATCTTGCGTAGATGTAACTGTTTCAGTGCTTGTGGAGAGATTAGAATGTTCTGGTCTTTTCAAAACAACCTGCCCACAAATGTTATGACAAATATTATCATAACGGAGATTATGAAGAGGTCTTTCCCCATTCTGTTGCATGTCACCAGATGAAAGATTTTATTCCCAAGGAATGATATATGTAGAACAAATTTCTGTTTTAAATCAATAAACTCTCTATTGCTGATCAGAACACCAGGTAGGCATTTTTTTACTTCATCCCCTCAGAGGATAAATGGTGAAGGATAAATGTAATTCATCTCAACTTTTTTTTTTTTTCACTAGTTCTTTGTTCCTTTCCACTTGTACATTCCTTCTTATGTTTTACACTGAAGCATAAAACCCCCCGTATGAATGTTAAGGCAAAATATAATTATGTGAGAACAGTAGATAAAACAACTCTTTTTAAAAGAATATATTTATTTTTATATCTCCAGAAATGATGGAAGGTGATGTGATAGACTTCAGAACTCTTCCCTTCACTAGTTTTTAGAAGATCATACTGGACATCTGGCTCTAGGTGGTCCTCCTTGAGCAAGGAAGTTGGACCGGATGACCTCCATAGGTGCCTTACAAAGTCAATCATTCTGTGATTCTATGAATAGATCTCCATCATGTGTTTTATTATCTAGGAAAAAGCATTCCAGTGAAAAAATAAAAAAAAAAAAAAAAACCACAACAACAAAACCACAACAGTATAACATGTCCTAACTAGCCCAGCTTTAGAGTAAGGCCCTACCACCAAGGATGTTTTAAGGCAAACTTGCCCTGTAAGTCCCATACTGATTTATTCCAGCTCTAACAAAAGTCTTTTGCAGCAACTGAAGAATTCTCTGTATTTTTAGAATAAATTAATACTCTATGAAGCATTAATTTCTGGAATTACCTTGTCATTCCCCCTCCCCCCCCACCCCATCTTTTTCCCTCTTTCTCCCCGAATCCTTTCTTCCCAGCAGAGAGCAACTGGAATTACTTATAGTAATAATTTCTTGTAGGCATCAATTAAAATCAGGATGTTGTTTTTGTTGATGAATTGTGCTGTGCATGCTTGCATGGTAGTTGCTATAACTGATGATTACATTGCAGAAAATGGCACTCCACGGATTAAAACTAACATAAGCATCACCTGTAAGTCCAGTTTTTTTGTTTTTTTTTTGTCCTGGGGTTATTGGTTTGGGGGCTTTTTGTGGCCATTTAGAGAAAAATTAATGATCCCTTTTAGCAACAGTCAATTCCCTTCTTTCTTCCCTTCTAGAATTAGTAAATCAGGGAGACAAATTCTCCATGTTCTTCCATTTCTGCTGACCTCAAGTCTGACTCCAGAACTAGTTTTAGGGAAAATCTAAAAAGAAGTACTCAAATATTCTGTTGTAATAAAGGTGATTTAATTCTTCTGTGGAACAGGGAGTTCCAAATTTTTATTTTTTTTTAAAAAGCTAGAATTTTAACTTATGGTGTTTCAGGGAGTGAAGGAGTTGTTTGTTTTGTTTTGGTTCTAGTCACAGAGGTGACTTAAACCATGAGGTTTAAGTAGCATTTGAACAGTTAAATGGATTTTAAAATGCACCAAATAATTGTTGAATAAATCCATTTTGGGGTGACCAGTTCCCGAGGTATCTGTGTGGTGATCACTCAATGAAAATAAGAGTTCCAGTAAATGTGTTTTAAGAAAACAAGATTGGAAAAAATAGAAACCAATAATTTTTCTTAAAAGTCCTGGATGAACTCAAGATTCCTCTTGTTGAAAATGCTGATTAGTGGTTTTGCTCTTTTCAGAAACAACTTTCTAAGATGCACTTTCACTTCAGTTGTGGCTGTCAGCTCAGTTGTACATCTGAAAAAGAAATTGTCATCATGCTTTCCCCTGCACCCACATAACTGTTGGATGCAAGAATCAAAAAAATATAAGCACATAATTTAATTTAGTTTGCCAACACCATGTACTTTGCCTCTTAAGAAATTTGTGGCTCTCTTGGTAATTATCAAGTTATAGATCTCAACACATCAACTGAATTGAAGTAGATACAACAAATACTGTAAAACATGTTAAAAGAAACAGACATTGGAATCCACGCCTTTGCATTTGTATAGAACTAGCTCCTTAACAAAGTCATAGCTAGACAGAGGCAAACCAAACAATTTACGATAATTAAATTACAATAATTGCTGTCCCCCAAAACTCATGAGATGACGTCTAATATCTTCCAGAAATGACGAGAAGGAGAAAATAAATTTATTCCTGATTCCAATCTTAGCTGGTAGTTTTAATGGACATTTAAGGTATTATAATTCTCAGTAAAAAGAAGTTTTTTTAATAAAATACAAGGAGGCATTGAAAAGCAAGAAGAGTATTCCAATAAATTGTAATTGACTGTGGATTTAATACGGGGTTTTTTTGGTGTTTTTACAATTTTCAAGCAATAATTGGAAAATAATGCTATTAAAAATACAGGATTTGAAGTTTGCTTAAAAAAGATAGAAGCAAGCATGTTTCTCTCCTCCCTTATAAATAATTTTGTCCTGATTACCTTACACAACCTGTTTCATATTCCTACTTTGCATCCTTGCAAAACAAGTGATACTGGTGTACTAATAGTGTTTTATATTACTGATGCTAATGTCCTCCATGTATTGATAATATTTGAAAAAATAAAATTTTTTGTCAGAAATTCAGACCTGCACAAAATAGCTGAAACAAAAAATATTTTAATTTCTAAATATCACTATGAGACAGGATGGTAAGTGTATCATCACAAGAGTCATCTACTGTTACATAGCAGTCTTCTGCCTTCCACAGAATTTGTGCCCTTTTTCAGTTTCTGTCCATGGTGTATGAAAAGAAGTGGGATGGAGAGAAATAGGATGAATTGGAAACAGGAAATTATTGAAGAGTATCTATGAAAAGGTTTTTTTGAGATAAATATTTGGATCTATAATAGTTGATCAAAATCAATCCAATATACAATAAAAAATTATAAAATAGAATTTCAATAAGAAGGGAAATATTTTTAATAAAATTCTTCATGAAGTAAATTCAATGTACAGTCAACACCAAAGTTTATATGCTGTTCTGGTGGGCACTGGCATATGAGGATTATGGGGTTTAGTGCATCCTTCTTGCACTGGAATGCTGTTCTCCAACACTTCCACTGGCTCATGGTTGTTCCAGTGTCCACCGGGCCACATTTGTGTTAAGCTCACTTGCTGACCAGTCCACATCTTCAGCTCACCAGGTTTAGTAGCTGAAGCCAGTAGTCAACACCTGTGACTCCTGTTGACCACTGGCTTCTGCTAGTTGTATTCACATTGCACTTCCGCAGGGCTGAAATTCAATCCAGCTCCTCTCCTACAGATCTTTACATTCAACTTTTTTGAATGAACAAAACTGGCTTTTGTAAGCGTCACACCTGACCTGAATCATCTGAACCACCTACTTCATGGCCTTTCAAAGTGCTGTATCCAAATCTGTCATGCCTCAAATAAACAGCATTCACAATCCATGAACGGCATTTCCATATACGTTTGCTGAGATGGCAGGGACAGGGATTGTGGCCTGGGCCCACTGCAGCCCACTCCAGGAGGAACAGCAGTCCTGGAGGAAAAAACCTTGTGTTTGCTGCACTGAAACATATGTATAATGCAGAAAATGAATAGGAAATGCACAACTTCTGTAACAGCAGTTTAACAAGATATGCCAGACACTGTCTTTCACAATAATGTCAACACAATATTTTGGAGTACCAAATGCCCCAGACAACAGCTATTATACTTCTGAATATGTCTGCTTGACTCTCTTACTAGAGGATGAAGAATTAGGAGAGAGAAGTCTATGTCAAGCAGCATCAATAAAAGGGTAAATGGTACCATTAGGCACCAACATCAACATCAACAACATTGGTAACAACCAACAACATCACTAGGTGAATCTCTCCCAACTATTCAATGACCAAAATGGCATTTGTGTAATTATATATTGCCTGCGTGAAGGGATTTATAAGTATTTGAATTTTAGAAGTTGCCACTCAATCACAGCCTTTGAGGGACTACAATGAATACTAATATAAGTTATGTTGAGTGTGTGAATGCTGGACAAGTCACCAGACGTCCCCATCTACCTTGAGCAATGTTGACATCACCTTCTCTCTCTCAGACAGGAACATTCACAGTGTCAGGAGACCTAAAGTGCATGGCTTTATCAGAAACCCCTTCTTGCTCTGAGTCATTTGTCCTACCTGGAAAACACTGGCTCACGCTCTCCAGCTGGGCTCTTCATGACAAAAAATTAAAATAATCACTTGCACAGCAGCGTCCCAAATGCCATATGCATTGTCGCAGTCTGCTGCTTGTTACAGAACATTTGCTAGCCCAGCAGGAGCCATGCCATTAAAATTGGTGAACAGGGCACTTTGGACCAACTTTTTCCAATCCATTTCTGTTCCAGCTCCCATGAGGGAAGTCCAGGCTGTGATATACTTATTTCTGCCTCATAAGGAGCCAATGTAAACTGTGAACATAAGTCAGAAGGACTGGGGTTACACAGTGTTTTCTCTCATGGTGCACCCTAAACCAAACCTCTTGCCTTCCTCCCCACCTTCCCAGTTCCTAGGCTAATTAGAAACACAGTGCGTGACCACAGAATTTTTTATATCAGGCGCACTCATCAAGTTTTCCCTACAAAGCTCAAACACATTCTTCTGAAGAACAAGGATTCTCTAGTAACGTTCCTTCCTTCCTTGCACTTGGTACCCACCAGGTTGTCTCTTTACTCTTTCTGTATGTTACTCCTTTATTCTTGCTTCTGTTTATTGATATAATTACCTTGTTGTTGACCTTTGTTTATCTTCATGGCAGCATCCCAGAAGAAATTGGCAAGTTTGCATTTGGTGCAATTTATCTTATTTGTGTTTGGAGATATTAGAGACATTCTATCATCTAGCTCTTGTTCCGTGGCAGTCTCCAAAGGAGCTTCATTCTCCTCCACTCCTCTCTTCTGCAGCAAGGTTAGTCCTAATATCAGCACCAGAAGATGATTTCTACGAGTGTTATTAAAACTTCTAGCACCATCCAAGGTCTTGTGCCTAGGTATCTCCACCAGAGCTGTCTTTCATGGTCTTTTTCCTGTTCTGCCTGGTCCAGAGCTGCTGGTAGCTCCTGGTGTTTTTCTGCTTCTTGAGTCATCTCTAATTTCTGGTAGGCCAGGGCACTCCTTCTACTTAGAAAGTCTTTTGTGGCTTTTCATTGATCTCAGAAATACTGTCCACAAACCATCCAAACCAGAGAAGCAGGAATCTGGATCTATCTGTGAGGACACATTGGTGCTTAACAGCTCACCCTCAGTATCATGTGGGAAAAGAGTCAACCCTGTGTCTGGACACAGTGCGTGGCAGGATGCTGTGCCAACTGCATTTACCCAGCCACCAGCTGTGCATCTCAAGCTACCACGAATACCCAGTCTATGTCCCTGCTTCCCTGACAAGAAGATAGGGTTGACTTGATCCCAAATCAGCACAGGACATGAGCAAACATCAGCAGTGTGGGTGACCACAGGGAGCGCAGGCTCAGTCTTCAGCATTGTGATGGTGAGGACAGCCTTTGGGATATAATTTAGACCTATCATAAACCAGATGAGCCTTTAATGGGAACAGTGCCTGGGCCACCTGTGATGGATTAGCTGCCTTCCTGGCTAGCTCTTACAGGCCAGGTCTGCTGACGGATAAGAGCTAGCAGGGATGGTCTCAATGTGACAGTGCTTATGATGGGGATTGGCTCAGTTGAGTGGTGAGAAGGGCAAGGAAAGACATAAATCTGGACTATGAGAGTGTTTTGTGGTTTGAACGAGCAAAATGACACATTGGAGAAGGGTCTGAGGACCAGTGGCTATAGCACAGAGCTGTTGGTGAGCTGGAGAAACAGGCCAGCACACCTCCGGCTGTGGTGGTTGTTTGAGTGACGTGTGCTGGCCTGAAAACCTGCAGCTGCCAGGCGCAGCTGTATTCCTCCTGGTGCTGCGTTTCCTTCGGTCTGACTGTTTAGGCTGCAGGGCTTCCATTTACGGGATTCTTTTCTTTCTTTCTCCTGGCCACAAGGTAGCTTATCAGATAAAAGGACTTGGTGGAGTGACAGAGACTGATTACCAGTGAGGCGGAATGGGATTTTTATTTCTGTCTCCATAAACACCTGAGTGACAGTCAGCTGTGTGTGACCGTGGTCTTATCAATAATAGTTTATGTGAGATGGGATTGAACTAAAACATTTTGTATTTAAACATCCAAATCTTTGGAGACTTGAATCTCATCAATATTAGGTAAAGGAATCAAATACTGTACTATTTCAGCATCAGGGAACAGCTGAAATAAACACGCAATGTTTCAGTGCGATAAAAAAACAACTGTGCAACAAGATTTGGGGATATTCCAAGGGATAATTCCCTGGAAATTAAGGTCAATATGTGAGGTTTTGACTGAGATATTTAACAAGACGGTAGAAGATGTATTTCAGATCTGATTGCTCTTTTTCTCATGCACCACTTCGTAATGGAGGATTAAGGGGTTTGTGATGAAATTACAACTACTTTTAAAACCTGAACAAGAAAATGCCTCTCTGGGGTTTTGGGAAGATCTGTGCCTTTTGCAATCAAGGCTCAATTTTTGACCGCAACAGATTATCTATTATTATTATTACAGAATAATAAACTGAGCCCTCATTGGGATCCAAATCCTCGTTTTCAGTCAAAGGCTTAGGTAACAAGCAGGCTGCAGGTTTTGCAATTTGGGCTAAGTAGAACCTCTAGAGGGTGACAGTGTCTGGCACCTTCCATTACTATGGGCCATACGCAGAGACGAAGGGAGTCATAAAAGACTATCTAGATGAGTGCTTGGTGTTTAATTGATTTTCTGGAGACTTTTGTAAGACTTTCAGCCACCACGGCATATCAAGGATGAAATTCATTGGTGGAATTTCTCCTTCCACTTCTACCAGTAGAGCCTCTTGTTCATGATGGTCCACATTGCTCACAGAGTGAAATGAGATGCAAGGGCCTATTTACAGTGAAATTGCCATCTCAGATCAGACCGAGAGAAAATTTCAAAAGCCTGTAACAGCAGGTAGGAATCGGTCCACATCTCCTCTGTGCTGGATATCAAGGGAAAGATAAAACGTATGTGTATGTACCCATGTGGGTACTTGCACCAGAAGAAAACATCCCATCTCCTGACAGTTTCCCATTTTAAAACCAGAAGCTTATCTTACCCTTCTTTGTCTGATATAAATAAATAAATAAATAAACAGATTAATAGGACCAGTTTTTCCTCTGAACTCTGTTTTTCCTTTTCGACTATGAACTTTTGGTCTGAAGTCTTCTGAATAAAAAAAACACAACTATTTTTTATTTGCCTCTCCTTTTTCATTATGCCTTCCAGAGATAACCTGTGATTGCCGGGAAAAGAAAAAAAACAAAACATTTGGCATTTATTCCGCTTTCACATTTATCAATTATTTTCCAATGGATGGTTAACTAGCTCCTTCAGCAGGATTCATTTCTGACCACAAGGTTGCTCAGTGGGCCCTGACAGATATGACACTGCAATCCCCCTGTGTCAGTTCAGGATGCTGCAGCATTACAGCTGAGATGGCTCCTAACGGAAACTGCGCTAGTGCTATTAGAACCTGGAATAAGCACCAACGTGAGAGACTAGAAGTGCTTAAAGGTGTGACAGACAGGCAAGATCTGGCATGAATCTTAAGTAGGGTGTGAGAGCTATAATGGAGAGGAAGGACTAGTATCTGATGAAAACAAAAAATTGGGTAGAAAAAGGGAGAAAAAAGAAGAAAAAAAGGAGGAATTCTGGATTACAGGGTAGGGAGACTGAAATATACAGGGGGGAGAAAGACAAAGAAATTGTGGCAATATTTACTAGGCAGTTTTTTAACGATTGTTAATGTCTGTTCAGCACAGAAGTACTTAATGTCGAGATCTTTGCTTTACTTGTTTTACCTCTTTTTACTAATTTTCTTGATTGTCTTTGATTCTTTCAATGGCTTTGCATTTAGTTAAAAGTGAAACAGTTTCATTTTCTGCTGGTGTGGGAGACCATAGCAGTGGAGACAGTCAAGAATGTGGCACCACTTCTAATACACCAATAAAATTGGCATGTGTGGTTTGTTTATAGAACCATAGAAATATAAAATAGACTGGTTTGGAAGGGCCCTTTAAAGGTAATCTAGTCTGCCCTCCTGGAAGGAGCAGGGACACCTTCAACTAGATCAGGTTGCTCAGAGCCTCATCCAACCTGACCTTGAATGTTTCCAGGGATGGGGCATCTACCACCTTTCTGGGCAACCTGGGCCAGTGTCTCACCACCCTCATTGTAAAAAAATTCTTGCTTCTATCCAGTCTAAATCTTCCCTCTTTTAGTTTAAAACCATTACCCCTTGTCCTATTGCAATAGGCTCTGCTAAAATGTCTGTCCCCATCTTTCTTTAGCACCCCCTTTAAGTACTGGAAGCCCACAACAGCATCTTCCCGGAGTCTTCTATTCTCCAGGCTGAACAACTCTGACTCTCTCAGCCTGTCCTCATAGGAGAGGTGCTCCAGCCCTCTGATCATTTTTGTGGCCCTCCTCTGGACCCGCTCCAACAGGTCCATGTCTTTCCTGCGCTGAGGGCTCCAGAGCTGGACGCAGTACTCCAGGTGGGGTCTCACCAGAGTGGAGTAGAAGAGCAGAATGGGCTCCCTTTACCTGCTAGCCACGCTTCTTTTGATGCAGCCCAGGATATGGTTGGCTTTCTGGGCTGTGAGAGCACTTTGCTGGCTCATGTTGAGCTTTTCATCCACCAGTAGCCCCAAGTCCTTCTCAGCAAGGCTGCTCTCAACCCCTTTATCCCCCAGCCTGTATTGATATTGGAAGTTGTCCTGACCCAGGTGCAGGACCCTGCACTGGGCCTTGTTGAACGTCATGAGGTTCACAGGGGCCCACTTCTCGAGCTTGTCCAGGTCCCTCTGGATGGCATCCCGTCCCTCAGGCATGTGTCAACCGCACCACTCAGCTTGATATCATCTGCACATTTTCTGAGGGTGCCCAGTGTCTGTGTCATTGATGAAGATATTAACCAGTACTGGTCCCAACAATATGTATGTATATTTCACTAGTTTTTAACAAAACAATGCTCAGTTCTTGGCTCTGCTGTAGTGTGACCTTGGGATAGTTCATGGGTTTTTTTCTTCTTAAATTGGGAACTGCTTCCTTTCTCGTACTGGCGCTCTCATATGTATGTTTACAAGGGATGATATTAAAGTCTTTTAAATGTTTCTCTATAACACTGAGCCCTAGGGAGTGCCCACTCTTAGCTGGGGACCTGTTTGTGTCATCGTAGAACAAATATTGATATTGTTGCACTGCAACAAGCCTGTAGACCGTTTAGGAACAAAATTCAATTGGGGATCTAGGATCTATCCTTCTCACATACCTATTCTTATATGGAAAGTGTAGTAACCTATTTTCAAGTTTCGTTTGTTTTTTTTTTTTTAAACAGTAGCTGTTCTTCACCCATATCTTAAGAACTGCTTCAGTTCTTCAGCTCTTCAAGTGAAGCAAACAGGATTACTTGCTTCATGTCGTTTCAGCAGCCATGTTGAGAGTATCTTGTTTCTAATACAGATACAAGCAGAGTACCATTCATCTATTTATTTTTACTTCAGACTATGTGGAATCAAAGACATTTTAGCGGGGCAACTTTGGGGTCACTTCAAGAAATAAGAGTTTACAAATCTAAAGTCTGTATGTATTTAGCCAGACTAACTCATAACAGTTTGAAGTTTGAAACAGTTTGAAAAATAATTTACAGACATTTTAGTACCCCTCTTGCTGACTGAAATTTAGCTGTAGGCTAGTAGACTAAAAAATCTCGGACATAAAAGAGATGTAAAAAAATATATTATTCTTAGTTGTGTTACATGCATTGAAATAATTTTTACTGATTGGTAGACCCTTGGCAACCTCAGTGAGTTTGAAGACTTTTCCAACAGATTTGATGGAAAAGCTTAAGCATGTGTGAATAAAACTATCAATGAACCATCCAAGTGATTACTTGGAAATGAGTTGAGACACAGTCGGGAGAGGGATTCTTGTCTACGTATTCATTCCATGAAATTTCTATATGGAAACAAATTACCAGGAGCACTTCCATTCAAGTTTAAATATATAGTAGTTTTGAAGCATCTTGGCTCCAAAAGCAAACTTAAATATTGCACTAGCAAAGATAACAGAAAAAAGTGCTAGGAAGAATTGAATCAATGCAGAAAAAGAATAGTTTATTAGTGTTTACTGAACACACATTGGGGACAGAAGAGTTCAAATTACTCAGCCAGTGAGAAAGAAGATTAACATCAGACTGGAAAAAGGAAAATAAATCCTTCTGCAAGCTAACTGTGCAGAGGGTAGTGATTTCAATGAAAATGAGTAACATCTGGCCTTTAAGACAGTGTACAAATCTTGTAACCCTTGCTAAAGCTTGCTGAAATCAATGGATTTTCCTAGACAAAAGAAAGTAATGCAAATTTTTAACTCTCAGATAGTAAATAAAGCTTGTTCCATTTGTGTTGGCATGCTGGAGAAAAGTCTAAGGTGCACTGGGGAGATTAATTAGTTTTTGCCCTTAGTAAACCTATTGTTATAGATGGAAAAACTATGACAATTGTCTTGATTGCCTTAGTTTTAAACTCAAAGTCCCACAGGAAAACCAGAGATGTTCAGAAATCTGTTTCTCATTCCAATTGGCTTCCAGCCCTGTGCTTGTAACCATAAGACCATCTAGAATCAATATTTTATCCAGTTGACCAGTACATCAGCGACCATCTTGAGAAAAAAAAATACTATTGAAGGAAGGGCTGAAATCTTTCCCTTTGTGGTTCTAACAATTCTGAGATGTTTTAAAATCATAAGGTCCTCATTTCAGCTATTGCTTTGTTATTCTGCACAGGTAGAATCACAGAATTGCCTAGGTCACTAAAACATATCTCTAAGCACTATGTCTGCCTGTCTTTTAAATATTTCCAGGGATGATGATCCCACCACTTTCCTGGGCAGCCTGTTCCAATGTTTGATAACCCTTTTGGTGTAGAAATTTTTCCTGATATATGATCTAAACTTCCCCTGGCACAACTTGAGGCCACTTCCTCTTGTCCAATTGCTTATTACTTGGGAGAAGAGACCAACCCCCACCTCTCTACAACCTCCTTTCAGGTAGTTTTAGAGAGCAATAAGTTCTCCGCTCAGCCTCCAGATCACTGATAAAGATATTAAAAAGAACTGGCCCCAATACCGACTCTGGGGGACACCACTCACGACCGGCCACCAACTAGATTTAACTCCATTCACCACCACTCTCTGGGCCCGGCCCTCCAGCCAGTGTTTTTACCCAGCATAGAGTACTCCCATTCAAGCCATGAGCAGCCAGTTTCTCCAGGAGGATGCTGTGGGAAAATGTATCAAAGGATTTACTAATGTCCAGGTAAACAACATCCACAGCCTTTCCCTCATCCACCAAGCAGGTCACCTTGTCATAGAAGGAGATCAGGTTAGTCAAGCAGGACCTGCCTTTCGTGAACCCATGCTGACTGGGTTGATGGCCTGGTTGTCCTTCATGTGCTGCATAAAGGCACTCAGGATGATCTGCTCCATGACCTTCCCCAGCACCGAGGTCAGAGTGACAGGCCTGTAGTTCCCTGGATCCTCCTTCCTTCCCTTCTTGTGGATGGACATCACATTTCCTAGATGTCAGTCAACTGGGACCTCCCCGGTTTGCCAGGACTGCTGGTAAATGATGGAAAGTGTCTTGGTGAGCACTTCCGTCAGCTCCCTCAGCACCCTTGAGTGGATCCCATACAGCCCCATATATATTCCTTTATGTAGAAATGGCAGATATCATATAGACCAAAATAGTTATATTACCTGTGAGCAATATATGGGCGGAAAAAAAAATGATGCAGGAAGATCTATAGCCACATACCATACTAAGTGCAATATTACTGCTGCATATCATTTAGCAGAAGTACTGCACAGTTACACTAAATAACAGAGATGTTTATATTCCTTATGCACTTATAAGGGGTGAAATGATTCACAATAGTTCATGCATCCACTATGAGTCTTTTCATTTTTAATGGAATCGGTATGCTTGTTTCCTGTGGCATAGTAAAGCTGCAGTAATGGGAGGAGCATCCTGCTGGCCTTTTACAGACCTGATCATGAAGACTGAACTTTGGTTTATGACTTCAGCTTCAAAAATACCTTAGAAATTGTGATAGGAACTGATTGCAACCTCACATGAATAGGACTATAATAGACCAGTTGGAACCTGAAGAGTTATGTTTTGTCTTTTTAAGTTCTTCTATCAACTGCGATTTCTGGATGTTCTGATTTTGCTTTTCTGGTTATACTGTTTTTAACATACTAGTACGTGGTGGACATGTATGAAGAAATGTTACTTACTGAAATCTTAATTTTACACTCCTGTATTCCGTAAAGACTGGCTTCTTTCCCTCGTGTTATTGTAGGCACATCTGTATCTGTTAGACAGTCACTGTAAAGTGCTCCAAGGGAAACTCTTTAGAGAAAACAGATATGAAGTGATGGGTTTTCCCTGAGCCTAATCTCTGTCCAAGGGCATTTTAACACTATTAGTAGTGAGGTAGAATATGCATATAAATACAAAATATTTGGGATTGGGACAGCCCAAACATTTCGGCTGTGCTGTAATAATTTCTTCTAGAAGGAATACTATTGACTTCTCCGATTCCAGTAAAGATAAACAGCGAAGTTCCTATTTATTCTTATGTGATGCATTCCAGCAGGCATACACGGAGCTTGGTAAAGCAATGAAATTACATATCAATACGCTTCAATTCAGAATGTTTGTTAGTACCACTTGTCTTCATGTTTATGTTATCATCGATTTCTTGGTAAAACAGCAGACTCAGAACAAAGCTACTATTTATATAAAACTCATGTAGAAAATAGCTGTGTTGTGTTCAATTTATCTTTTTCAAAACACCTTTTTAAAAAAAAAAAAGTTTGAATACTGAGAGCCAGAACTGAGCAGACACTTTCAGTAAACTTCTTGGACGTCAGGGTAGTTTAGAGGGTTGTTAAGCAGTTCAAGATGAATAAACGTACAAAAAGTGATGTAAAATGAAGAAAAACTATTTTCTGATGGAATTTTTTTTGTTTGGAATGCGATTTGTTATTTTTAAATTGTTACATGATTGTGTTTTCAAAAATAACATCTTAACATTCAAATTGTGCTTAAAATGAAAGAAAGGTTAGCGCAATAAGTTAAACAAAAATGTTCCTCCTTTATAAAGAAAAATATTTTTGAACAGTGTCGGTCAGGTTGAACTTTCTTATTATTATACAAAAACACATTGAGAATTTCTCTGTTTGTGGAGCTCTGGCAATTGCCTAGCAAAAGAATAGAGAAAGGAAAGGGGGTGGAAAGAGCAAAAGGGTTGGGATTTAAGCACTAAATAGGAATTTAGTGGCCATCATGCAGAAGGTGGATGCCTGATGTTGAATTATTTGGCTTTAAATTAAATAAACTATTTACTCCAAAAGAACCCCTCCTACATTCTTACTATTATTTTTCTGCCATTATTTTCCATGACATTTGCTTACCCAAAAGTATATTGAAAGAGAAGATTCAGGTACAGGAATTATTCATGCCATTTAGCGAATCTGATTGATGGCAAAATTATCCATCAAATAACTTATTTGTGAATTGGTGCCTTCCTATTCACAGCTAGAATCCAGCTGTGTGCAAGAGACCTCATAGAAGCTTTATGTGTCACTTCCATCTCAGTTAAAATGCATTTTGAGGACACATGTGGGACTAGCATGATGAATAGACCATGTTCTGGCCTGCTGCGCAGTGGTGAGTTTTATCCTTTCTGACCAGCTAAAAGGATACGAAACTTAAATAAAGCACATATTGACATTGTAAGACACTATTAAGGTCCACAGTGTACCATGGTGATGAACCATGACCAAAGTGCTCCCAGGGTTGCAATAATTCATTACTGAAATAGCTTCCTTCTAACGACTGTGTCAAAGAGCTTGGACTCCTAACCTCAAAGTTTGTTATATAGCATTAAATAAATCTTACTTTCTGTTAATTTACCTTCTGTATCAAAGGTCATGAATCACAGCTGACATCAAGATTTGGATAGGTATCTGTAGGGATCTCCTTCTGATTATAGGATGAATTTACTCTAAGGCAAGCCCAGCTTGCACTCCCAATGGGTGATGGGTACGCATGGATGGTCCTGAGAAATACCTTCCCATTCGCATGAGCTATTGAGCCAGTTGTCCTATAACTGTTTTCTTTGAATTCCTAGTTTTTATTTTTATTTTGAAGATAGATGAATTCTGTTGTTCTTTCTGGTGAACGTCCCAGCTACCAGAGAACACAGTCATGCTTCTTCCGTGTATTTAAGGTCCATTGATCTTGAGCTTTTTCAAACTCTGCCAGGAAGCGGTATGATAAGAAATGGAGGGTTCATCCTCCCCCAGGCACCACCACTGAGTATTCCTGTGAGCTGAGGGAGGTGGGAATTAGTCGCATTTAACGAAGGAGAAAGTGGAATGTCGATGTCTCCTACCCTGGGTCAGTGCTCTAACCACTGCATTACAAGAGAAAAGCACTTCATAGAGCACTCAAACTGCTCTTCTAAATACAAAGTGACAGCTACCACCTTATGAGTATCTCAGGTTTCTCAGTGTCTATTTGATACACTCTGAAAATGCAGTATTGTAGAAGCATGCTGAGCTTTCCCACAACATCTGTCTCGAGAGAATCAGAACCACTCTCACCAGCTTTGGTCCTGGTCCTGTAATGGCTGTTTTCTGTCTGCAAATAACCCTTCTGACCTCATTACGGGCATTGACAGAAGTGATCTGTGTGTAGACCATTGTGTATACAGCAAATGGAAACCTCCCTGACTAAACTACCACCATTTGCCATGAAAACAAACAAGCAAATAACTATCAAAGTTCTTAAATGTTTACTCACATTTCTGAGAATAGAATAACCCTCATGCAGAGAATCGGATGGCCCATGGAAATCCATGTATGAAAATAAACAACCCTTTCCCCACCAGTATATAGCAATCATAAGGCCCAATGACTACTAACTTTTGCCTATTTTATTGAAATAGATCTTAAATTAGGCTTGAGTTGACCAAAGGAATTCAGTCTTTTATGAACTTCACGTGGCATAGTATTAATTTTTCTTAATTAAGAACTAATGAGAATTAATTAATTCAGATTTACAGAATACTTTTTAGAAGTTTTGTTACACGATATTTTAAAACAGGTAAGGTGTGACACCAGGGCTAAGCAAAGAACTGGATAGAAAAGTGGGAAAAATAGAATTAAGTAGTAATTTTTCAATATGGCAAGGAGCTAACAATGAACTTCTCTGTGTTTTGCAGAGCTTAATCTGATTAGTAATTATCATCACAGGTGGTGAGTGGTGAGCTAGAAAAAGGTGAAGGTGGTAGGAAGGTAGAAGAAGAAGAGAAGTACAGGGGAATGTTTGACAAGAACAGTTATTTTGCAAAAACTATTTCTGATTTTTTTCAGAATTGTCAAATGTAGACTAGATCAATCTGGAAAAAAATTTCTGAAAAACTAAACTGTCAAACAGTTGGCAACTCATTCTTTCCAATAAATAAGTAATTAGACCATGCCATAAGGAGATGAATTATTCTATTTACCTTACACAAAGTGCCATAATGTGAATACTCTAACCATCAGGCTTAAAGTATATCTCGGCAAAAAGGTGAACTGTGGGAAGCTGAAGGGTAGTACGTCCATTTACACCACTCCATCTTGTGTCTGATGTCTGCATTTCAGCTACCAGACTGCAACAGATTTAAATTTTTATCGTAAGACAAGTAAAGACAAGTAAAATGGCATCCATAGGAGAATACAAATCTGTGCCCAAGGTTATCTTGGTCTGCCTTATAACCAAAAGGTTACAGCCATTTCAGCCTGTAGGCACAAAGGCCCCTTCTCCAATTCTTAGGCAATCTACTGGGCTGTATTAGAGAGTGATGGGGCTGTTACCTCTCCCAGCAGTTCTGAGTAGCTAACGCTTTATTGCTTTGTCTCCTCAAACTAGGTGAGCACCTGAGTATTTCACTTGAGGTTCACTAAGAGTCTTGTCAAGTACAGTAACCTGCTCATCCTAGGTTTTCATTTTGGGAAGAACCAATGAAACATTTATATACTTGTTTAAATGCTAATCAGCTTTTGTTTGGCAGCCAGACCAAAATATTAATTATTCTTACAGCGTTAGTCAAGGACAAAGAACTTGCTGATGAGCTTCAGAGGGGCTTCATCTTACATAAATAGGTTATTTAATGGCAAATGAATTCCTGTGCCAAAAAAAATCAAATAATAAAGCACAAGGAACTCTTAAATCACTTGTCAAACCTTGCAGCATTCAAGACTTACACAAGTAGATGAAGAAAGGGACAAAGGCGTCTCTGAAGACCTCTGATTAATGTTCATCTGCAGTAAAAATGCAAGCATAATATTGAAATGCACAAAGAATGAGATTGAGATATTTCAGGTCATATTATAGTGTCTGTCTGTATTCCGCATAGTACCCGATCCTCTGTGATCTCATCTAATGTACTATGGGGCATTGGTGGAATACTTCTCCAGAAGGACAATCCAAAACAAGAAGGAATTAAAAAAATCAACAGGATTAAAAAAGGACAGAGAAAGCCCCCTCAGTGAAAAACAAGAAAAACCTTAACAGAGTGTCAAGAAAACAAGTAAGAGTCAACCCATTAAAATGAAAAAGTACAATGAATTTGGATTAGGAACATTTGTTTTCCCTGACCCATGTTACAAAAATAAAAAACATTACATGAGCCTACAAGGCACCTTTACACATTTTCTTAGAAGTAGTAAAAAGAAATACATTTTTCACCTAGCAGTCAATTAATTTATTTTTTTTTCCACAGAAAATTTAAGTTACACAATTTAACAATATTCTCAAAGGAATATGGACATTTCAGTGGCTGCTCAGACTATCCAGATACCATCTATAATAGCTTAGTTTTTGGAAAAGAGAGAATAAGTGATAAAAACTACTTGGAAGGACATATTTTTTCATCATTACCTATTGCAAGTTTTCAGGATTTTCTTATATGTAAATCCTAAGGCTGGAAGTAAGACTGCAACAGAATACTCCTAGATCTCATTGTCCTGGTCTTGTTCAGATGACTTATTCTCGCATATTGTATTTTCTGAACTGTGGTGGCTTTTACTTCTCTGAGAATATAATCTAATTACACCTCTCACAGAATATCTCGGAGATGTTCTGTGAAAGTAATTAACTACATTCACAACTTTTTCATATTCAGTCTTTAAGAAAACCAGCTATAGCTCATTATATTTCTTTTCCTCCCTTATCTTCTCTGGAAATCTGAAAGAACTATTATTTTCACTGATACACATCTAACTGTTGATCACATTGCAAATGAGCAGAAGACAGCCACCGTCTATTAAGTGAATAGCTAATTTTCACAAAGATCTCGGTATACATAATATTCATTAGAGCATGCATTAATTGCACATTTAACTATCCAGAAGAGAACTTCTTTAATAACAAAACAATGAACAGACCCGAAATATAAATAATGACATAGAATGTGAACATCTGGAACCATTTAATAGGCAGTGAGCTGTCTTTCCTCCTATCATCAGAGATATAAGAATATTATAGCATCACCTTGCTCAACCTCTACCATAAAATTAATTACCTTTGGATAGACCCCATTTAACCGCTCATAAAATTGATCTGACTTCCCAGCTTTTATAGCAACCTGTATGTCATCAACAAAAGTGCTTAGAACAAATAAGACTTTTTTCCATCTCTCTGATATAATCACAAACTTCAAACTAAACGGATGTTCCAACGCAGCTTGGCACAAGCAGTATGTATCTCCAGAATACACCAGAACAGTGTACATGCACAGGCTTTTTAACATTTTTCTGGTAGAAAGGACATACGAAGAGGTAGTTATTTAATATTCTCACACTGTCGAGTCTCTAAGGTATCACTCCATAAAGGCCAGTGTTCTGAAATAAAGACGTCGAGGAACTTGGTAAATTTTTATGGATTAACTGTTGTTACATAGAAATGGACATTCTTAGTAATTTTGCGGAATAATTCACAGCAAAGAATGGAAGAATAGCATACCATAGCATAGACTATTTCAGTTGGAAGGGACCTACAGTGATCATCTAGCCCAACTGCCTGACCACTTCAGGGCTGACCAAAAGTTAAAGCATGTTATTAAGGACATTGTCCAAATGCCTCTCAAACACTGACAGGATTGGGGCATCGATCACCTCTCTAGGAAACCTGTTCCATGGTTTGACCACCCTCTCTATAAAGAAATGCTTCCTACTGTCCAGTCTAAACCTCCCCTGGCACAGCTTTGAACCATTCCCAAACATCCTGTCACTGGATACCAGAGAGAAGAGCTCAGCACCTCCCTCTCTGCTTCCCATCCTCAGGAAGCTGTAGAGAGCAATGGGGTCGCCCCTCAGCCTCCTCTTCTCCAAAGCAGACAAACCCAAAGTCCTTAGCTATTCCTCACAGGACATTGCTTCCAGCCCTTTCACAAGCTATATAAAATAATATATTCACCAGAATATATTGTTACACAAATAGATGTTCATTTTCAGCAGACTCCCAAGAAGTTCTATACAGAATCATTCTGGATAAACATTTTGTCCCTCAAAATTTTGAAAAATCAAAATATTCAAGAAATTCCCTTTGGGATGAGCTAAATTGCTTTGCTTAACCACAGTGTAAAACATTAGATCTTTTTTTAGCTCTCTAAAACTTTTGGATATTATAAAATGAAGTCAAAATCACTTCAAACTATTTTATTTAAAAGCAGGTAAAAATGCCAAATAAGTTTTTTAGAATTTTTGGGAGATTGTTTGATTTGTCTGAAAGAACTAATGGAAACTATTGTGAATCTTAAAACTGTCCATTAACTTTGCTTAATTATCTTGTAACTTTCTTTCTCAAAAAATTGGGGGATTGCAACAAATTTTGGACTTGAGGCTAGACTTACGCTGTTCTGTACAAGCAGTATTTGCAGTAGTACCCTCAGGCTATCCACACTGTTAAAGCTTTTGGAGCATGGTCAGATAAAAATAAAAACATCCTAACTAGGATAACAAAGGGCAAGTCAAGCCCATCCCTGAACATGCTCTTCAGTTCATTCCTGAAGGAAGATGGAGAACTTCTCAGATAATCTAGACCTAACTGGTCAGGTTAGCTACATGTCAGAATACAACCAAATTCTTCTATTTCCTCTTGCTGCCTTGGTTTTTGAAAACTCAGGCACAGGCAGAGCATCCCATCTGGTCCTTTAGTGCGATAGTCATATTGCCTCAAACCTACAGCAATGCTAGGCACAGCTCTAGTTTTTGTAAGATATGTGACCACAGACAACCTTGCTGACCTCCGTGGACACAACACTCACATTGCGTTGGTTTTCAGAGACCAGGTTTCACTTGTAAGGGCACCAGCTCTGACATTGCCAGTCAAGGAATTAGACCTGAGTTGCTGAATGATCTAAGTCTGCCTGGAGACCAGTCAAGCTGTCTCACGAGTAACAGCAGTGAGATAATTCCCTGGAAGTCAGCATTGTGATTGTGCACAGCCTGCAACATTTGTGAGCCCTGGAAGTTAGTGCCCATGGCCATTGCTGGTGCCAGTTGAGTCAATGAGTAGCAAGCCACATCATTTCGAAGCAGATGCTAACCACTATACACAGATACAAGGAAAGCAGAGGCATTCTTTCTATTTACTTACAGGGTGCAAGGACCCCACTGATGTCTCCTGTCCATCTCACCTCCAGCCTGCTCCTTCCAGTTCCTCAGCCTGATAGTGCCTACTGGCACTTTGCAGGCACAGGACCCCAAGGTAACCCACAGAGAACTTAGAACATGTCAAAGATGCAGTCTGGAGAAGGGTGGATTGTCCTGGGATTGCTCAGTTTGACCCATAAGGGACAGAGACAACAGAGTTTCCGTTCCCTCCCATCTGCCTGCCCAGACACAGGCATGCACAAGCAAACTTGCTCCAGTCATGTCCTATCCACTTCTCAGTGACAGGATATCACTGCCCAGACATTGTCATATTTCTCTAGAAACCAGAATGACTTTTGTCTGACGCAGTTTATTTGAAATCTTCCCAAGGAACAAGATTGGCATTTGGTAAAGTGCTTGGGACATCTCTGGAAAAACATCTCATCTTGCTAACATAGGTGTCAGGATGAATCATCTCCTACAGAAGGCTTTGTACAACCCACACCACTGCTCGGGTGATGAGCCACGATCCTTCTCCTTCACTCAGAGTTAGCACCTCAGCACATGCTAGCAGTAATCGCAGGGGTGGAAAGAAGAGAAAACAGAGTTCTGAGAATGCTGACAACCACCCCACTGAGGTCTCTCTTTGTCTTTGCTTTTCATCTTAGAGAGGGAGTTAAGCCATTCCTAGGATCAGTCCTTCGATTTGTCCTTACACTCCTTGCTCTTTGTGCTGCCATGCCCAAGAGGGAGAGAAGCTCCTGCCTGAGCCTCGCTGACCCTGACTGCCAGAGAAAAAGCTTTGCAGGGGGAAAAGGGAGTAAGTCTTGAGAATCTGGAGTGAGGTCCCTTCTGCGCAGCATCAGAGTTTCTGAAGAGATCGTTTTATTCAGCAGAGGTCTTGATGACTTTCACTGAGTGTTCCTCACAAGGCAGAGATGGAATACTTATATTAAGGAATATTAAGTATTCCTTAAGTATATCAATATTAAGGAAGCCACACAAGTTTCATCAGTCCTAGTAAATCAAATGTGCCTGGCAAGATTTTACCCTTGATTTAGTTTCTGTAAGTAAAAACCATGTAACTTTTTCACACTCCAATTATATCCTTCTCTTTAATCACATGGGGAAAAAAACACGTCCCAAATATTTTCTTTTATTAAATTCATACAAAAAAATATAGGGTTTTTTTTTTCTAGTTTCTTCTTACATAGTAAAGGAAAAAAACTGAAGTGTTTTTTTGCTTGCTTTCCTGCAACTTTATGTATCACCTTTTTATTCTCTTTGTTCTTCATAAATAATCATGCCATATTTAATTTTTCCTTGTTTTTTTTTTTTAAAGTACCTTTTGTACACATCTTTGCACATCTTTTTTTTGGAGGATGAGATGCCTACACAGCATTTAAGAGGAAGATGTCACATTGACTTCTGTAGTTACCAGACAATGTTTGTAGCTGCACCGTACTGTGATTTAACTCAACAAGAAAAAGAAGGAAAAAAAAAAAAAGAGGGAGCGTAAAAGGGGGTTTGCTTTATTTTCAGGATGTTAAATATTAGCTGTTGCCAAATGACTTCAGCTGGACAAGCAAGGATCCGTGAGGCGGATTTGGAGAAATTGCCACGTTACACTACTGAGAATCTGTCCCCCTGTTTGTGACCTCTAATTATTTCACAGCACATGTGAAACCCCACAATGCAATTTGGAATTGGAGTTTTACTTGGCATGCTGACACCATCACCGCATTTTCCTTCCTTTTGCCCCCCCAGCTGATTTTCATCTCACAGACAGACAGGAAAGCAGAGGGGTGGGGGAAGGTAAAAGGACCTTTTTAATTCTACTTCTGTATGAGGCCACAGAAATACCTCAAGCTAAACACAACACAGACTGAAAAAGAAGTGGGAAGAGATTATCAGGAGCCTGGAAAGAGGAGAGTGCAGTTGGTGGTCAGGTGAAGGCTGCTTTGGAGGATAAGCAATTCATGTGTTATCAGCGCAGTAGAGAGAACAGTAGTTCCCTACACTGAAAGGAGATTAAAAAGCAACAATAGCCTTTTCTGTACGCCACAGGGCAATCTGCTAACTGTATGAAAAGCTGAGAAGCTGCTTAGAGCTGATGTTTGTTTAACTCTCACCTGCACCCACTTGAACTGTGTAAATGACATGGTGCTTTTCAGAACATATGCATATGTTTCCGTGTGGCACGGTTTTGTGAAAGAGCTTGTGCTCAGTTAATCTGTCAGTGCCATAAGATTTGCAGTAAGTATGAAAGACAACATCCCTCCCTCGCTCTGAGTACCCTTGTGGCTCCAGAAAAGAATGAGGAAAAAAGTTTTACTTTGTTTGGTTGTTTTTCCTTTTAGAATCAATCATAATGGGGAGCTGATAGTAATCAGGGGTGTGTAATACAAAATAAAGGCCAAAGGAAAAGTGGTCTCCTCTGTTGGAATAGGGTTTCAGTTAGGAAATCCAAGCATTGGCTCAGTTCAGGCCCAGGGTAATTAATACTCTTGATGAATCAGTACATCACATGTCCTGTTTTGGAAGAAAGAGAGTGACGGAGGAGCAGTAGAGTCAGGACGTCAAGACACTCGAACAAGAGTTAGGAGGAAGGATTTTTTTTGCTGCTACTGATTTTCACTGTGTCCTTGAGTCAACCATTTATCCCTTTCTCTTTCCTCTTTGCCTCTCAGATATTAGACACATTTTATACACTATCAACTCCTTGCAGGCAGAGAAAGGTTTCCAGCAATGTCCCTGACTTCTCCAAAAGGAACATTAAAAGACTGTTTCTGAAAGTCCTTAGCACACTGAGTATTACAAACTTGGGCCCTGGAAGCAAGACAGGAGCTGAGCTTTTTTAGCGGATGCTCTTATACAAGGACAGCATCTTTCCGTGTGCATCTGGTCCTCCTTTACAGCATCTCATCAAGACTGTGACTCAATTGCCTCTAGGTACATACAGCCACTATCGTAATAACAGTGAGATGGGTTATTTAGCAAACTGCTTATCTGACACTATATATCCTGATATTAGCTAGACTATTGTAAACTATCCACAATAAATTCACTCCTTTGTTGGATATTATTAGTCAATAGGTGATCTGGATCCGTGCCTGTTTTACTAGCAGTCTCAAACCAGATCAATTACTATGGTTGTAATACCACACTAATACCATAATTTAGGGATACAGGATTTCCATGCAATAACATCAAAAAATCTATTATGGGGGCAGTATACTATACTCATCCTGAAGTTTCTGAGCTCCATCGTAAAATGTATTACGTTTTCACATATTGAAAGGCTGATCCAAACCTTAGCTATTCTGCTGGTTACAGAAAAACCCCAAAGCTTACTCTTATTCACAGCCCATCTATATTTACTTGTTCTTGCTACAGCTTTACCCTTTTGCTGAAACAGCTTTTCTCTTTCCTCATGTATATAGTCCCCTGGTGCATGTGCAGATGACTATCAGATCTTTTCAACCTCAGACAAGCCTAAACTTCATAATTATCTTTCTACTATCTTTTTGCATAATGTTCCACTACCAGAGTAGAGGCTTCCAGACTGTATTTGTAGATTCAGAAAATCTGTACAAATATCTGCCTCACTGGTTTGAAAGAAACGTGAGATGAAGTCACCATTCAAGACAGAGACAGATGCAACTGGAGCAGTTGCATTTACTTTCCATTTTGCATGGCTGGAGTTATGGGGAATTACACCCCGTGTCTTCTGCTGAATCCAGTCTTGGTAAACCCATTGGCCAGGAGGCAAGGATAGGACTCATAACCTTCGTCTCATTTCTAGTATCTCCTCTGAAATTTTGGACATGTTTTTGACTCTTCTTGGGTCTTTTTGTTATCTTTTATTTTTTAAGGAAGAGATTGTAATACTTAGAGCCTCACTGCACACATTTTCAAAAAACAGAAGTTACACCAAAAACTTTTCATATATTTGCTTAACTTCACCTGAAGTTTGGGATATTGGAAAAAAATAGCATCTTCAAATGAACACCTCTCTTACGAAGAAAGGCTGAGGGACTTGGGTCTCTTCAGTCTGGAAAAAAGACAACTGAGGGGGGATCTTATCAATGCTTAGAAATACTTCAAGGGTGGGTGTCAGAAGGATGGGGCCAGGCTCTTTTCAACGCTGCCCAGTGACAGGACAAGAGGTAACGGGCACAAACTTGAACATAGGAAGTTCCATCTTGACATGAGAAGGAACTTCTTTACTCTGAGGGTGGCAGAGCACTGGCACAGGCTGCCCAGGGAGGTGGTGGAGTCTCCGTCTCTGGAAACATTCAAAACCCATCTGGACGTGTTCTTGTGCAACCTGCTGTAGGTGACCCTGCTCTGGCAGGGGGGTTGGACTAGATGATCTCCAGAGGTCCCTTCCAACCCCGACCATTCTGTGATTCTGAGAAATCACCTTCACTTTTCTTTCTTGCTTGAAGAATTCCTGGTTTATAGTGTACAGGAGGAAAACCTTCATTCTTGTGTTTGATCAAGATCTGTCAATGTGGAAATGCAAAGGCTGATTCTGATCTTGGTCGTTTAGGTTTTAACACGTTACTCCTGCTTTACTGTGGTGTAAGATCAGACTCATTTCTGAGATGATTTTATATAAAGAATATTAATTCCTCTGGATTAAAAGCTACTAAACAAATATTATTGGTATTGTGCGGCAATGGTGGAATTTTGTTATTCCACTTGCAAGTCAGCTGTAAAAATGTGGCTGGATAGGCATCTTAGCTGTGTAGGCAGAAAGCTCTGCGCTTTCAGAGGGTCTTTTGTTTGCTAAACAATGGCAAAGGGAAGACCCAGGAAACCTTGCTGCTGCTTTGTTTGCAGACTCACAGCATTTCTCAAAGTGCAGGCTCATAAAATACAAGCTATCATATATTAATTACTCATGATTTAATTATTGCACATTGTCTTCTCTAGCTGAATTATTGATTTCTTATTCCAGCTGTTCTGCCTGTAGTTTGTAGCACGATTACTGTTCACAGGCTGCTCGCTGTTTTTTTTCCTGTGGGTATGGATATTGCGTGACGGCTTGAGTTTTATTCCTTTTTTTCTTTCTATTTTTGTGTGATGTTGTTTGCACAAGCACTTTGGAATCAAAAGAAATTTTAAGGAATGCATAGCGAAACAGTTGCATGAATCGGAGTTTAACCACCAATAACGTTATCGTTCATTAACACAGGACATGGGATTCAGTCGCCTCTGACATTCATAAAGTCCCCTTTCTGTCACTAACTCCTCGTGCAGCTCTGAAGAGGAAATATGTTCCCTGTCATACACATACATGCAAACAAGCATTCAGAAAAGACATTTTTCTTTACAATCAGCATAATATACAAGTTCTTTTCAAGTGAAGCAATTAAACAAATGAAGTTGGAAACATTTTCAGTTCCATTTCTTCCCTGTTTTTCAACGATGTAATGGTAAGAAAAATCTGTGGTTGTTTGGGTTTTTTTTAAAAATATTAAATCTAGTAATTCTTCCTCTAAGCTTTATGGAAGTTGAACACCTGATACCTTATATATCCTCTTCCTCTCTGGGGGCCAAACTCCATGACAAATCATTTTGCCCGTGATATTTTGATGCTTCCTTTCATCTAAGCTGTCATCACCTATTAGATTATCATCTCTATATTATGAGTATTTTACTCAATCAGGAAATCCGTTACTTTGACACCAGAAGCTGAAGTTTAATGGGCTGATATTGTCTCATGAATTGACCTAGAGCATTTACAAATGGAAAATTTCTGATTTTCTGGCAAAGTATTTTCTCTTTCAATTTTCAGTTGCTCCAGTTTTTCAGGAAAAAACGGAAGTTTTTACTCAGAAACATATAATTTTACACACCCTAAAAACATTATCTACTTAAAAAAAGAGTGGAAAATGTTAATTTAAACAATGTATTATTAGAATTATGGCTTATCTAAGTCATTGGCAAATTTGCATTGATACTTAAGGTGCTAAGAATCTGTTCATTCAATTATATAGTTGCTACACTTTCTTATGAAGGAATAATGGAGAATGTGAACTTCATCCTACTGACTTACCACTACACCCATCTTCAGAAATACTTACACTCAAGTGTCTCTGCTAGAATTGCTCGGCTCTTGTCTTGTCTCTGAGAAGTAAGCAGCGCTGCTCATAGAGATCTCATCAGAGAGGTCAGAATTGTCTGAATTAAAGCAGAAACACTCTGATGCCATACCACTTTCTTTCAGAAAACGCAGATGTTCTGAGTGCTTCGTGTTATTTTATATTAACATATTACAATAAACCACTGAAGTATATCTCTTTTTAAAACTAAGAAATCTGGGAGGAACCTCTTGCTGTGGGGCACTACTGCTGAAACAGAGCAAACCAGGGTTAATAAAATAAAGGCACCAAACACAAAACAAGGCTGTAAACCAAATACACTTGTTATGGTTTGCTTGCAATCTCTCTGCAATGTTGAAGCTGAGTTAGGAGTGGCCACATTAGCCATTCCATCAAGGTCAAGAATCCCAAATGAGTTGCCATGGGAAACAAATTACTGAGGTGTCAGCTGGAGCTGAAGGTTCAGATATGAGGGAACTTCACCCATTATATGCTTGAAAGATTTCCGGAACAACAGAGGCTGGAAAAGAGCATACTGGTAATAACAAGACCAGGAAAGCAGATGTTCCACTGACCTTTGCTCTATGCATTCGGACTACCCATTTGCCAGCATGCCTGAGTGGATCAGAAAGGAATTGCAAATACGGTGTGCTCTCCTGAGGCACAAGTAAATAAATAAATAAATAACAGATATTAAGTGTTTTTTTTTAGGAAGATATGTAAAAGAAACTCAAAAGCATATGAAACCAGCTGGAACTCATGCCTTGTTACTAAAGACGAGGAGAGATGGTTCTGATTTTATTACAGCATTGATTTCAGTGGAAGGAATGGAAAGATGGTGAAGGGACAAGCTAACCTGCCCCAAAACCAGTTTCATTCACTCCATTCACTTAGTAAATGGTCACTGTGAACATGACCTTGGCTGGAATTGTCTGTGGAAAGAGAATTAGGAGGACTAGACCTTCTACCCAACACTAACGTTCTTCTTTGTCAAAGCGATCTGCTTCTCTTGACCCCACGAAGCTTACCTCAACATTTGTAGAAGCTGGAATGTTTTAAGTTTCCACCAAGCATTAACTTTGACAAAAGAAAGAATTTATGGTTAATTACACACAGGCTTGTACAGAAAAGTTTAGGGTAGGTCCCTCTGTCCTTGTTTGACACTGCTGATCTAGCTGCTCGCTCAGCAGCTATGGGATGGCTTGCAGAGAGTGGTGCTATCACCAAAAGAAGAATGAAGCAGCTTGTCTTTATCACATCATTTGTCTAAATTTTCTTATCCATTAAACTTTTTTCCGTACCAGAACTTTACATTATCTATCCAGGAGCAGGAAAGGGACTTAATATTTTCCACTGATAGAGGAAAAAACAACTGCTCTTGAGACTAACATTGGATGTTGACTAATTGGTGAAAGAAATAGGCATAATCCATTTCCATGAATGAAGAGATTTTGCTACACAACAGATAAAATTCTGGCCTAATATTTCCTTGACTTCAGGCTGTTTTTCCCAGGGGCTATCTTTTCTTCTCCCAGTCATTCCTACTATGGCTTTACGTTTGGGGGTTCCTTGTTAAATATTTTAGAGCTGGGGCTGGGAGAAAGAATCAGGCGTGAACATCTATTGCTTAACACCTTGCATAATTTCTACACCCTCTGTTCTACTACAAATCTTGAAAAGACACATTACTGGGTAATTTTCATAGAAATAGCTACTACAGTACTCCATGGGACTTCACTGGTAACGCTTCAAGCTTTCCCATAATACCTGTCTCTGTATCTATATGTTATGTCCAGGACCTCAGTGTTAAGATGACTCTCAACATATAATGTCAGCATCAGGAGGTATATTTCTAGAAAGGACAAAGGAACAGGCAGTGGAAATCTTTCTGCTTTTGTAATAAGGCATTATTCCTCTCCAAATAGTAGATTTTCTTGCTTTTTCTCCATGTTTCTTGTTGGATTGTAAAAATCTAGAGTGAGTAAAAGCTGGATATTACATTTTATCATGGCTGTGAAAATACTTTGAAGCCCTGGAAGTGTGAGGGTTTGGGGTTTTTTTTGTTTATTTGTTTGGGGGGTTTTGTTTTGTTTTGTTTTTTTTTCCTTTTGGATTTAGCTTTATTGCACTTAAATATTGTGCAGGAATAACTGAAGGTAATGTCACTGACAGAACTGTGCCAGCAAGATCTGTAAATCAAACCAGAATTTACACTCTCTCTGATAGCTCTCTTGAAAACACCTGCTGTGACCCCTAGTTTCAAAGAAGGGGTAGTAGGCATTTTTTTGGTGTGATTGCAGCTCAAATGTCAGTGGCTTCCACATTCTCAGGCAGCCTGGATTGAAGCTACACTGATGAGAACAAGAAGATTTCTAAATGGAGAGATGCAGCCTCTGCCTGCTGTAGAAGTTGTTGGCGATGGGTTTTCTTTTAAGCCTTCTATACTTAGTGTCATGGAGAAAGCACAGGTATTTCTGGGAATGCTCCGTAGAAGAATTTGAAAATAATCTCCACCTATTTCAGCTACTGCCCTTAGAGCTAAAGAGCAAATGCTTCTGCATTAAGGATCTCTATGCAGCTGGAGATTGCTTTGCCAGTCACTGAAATGGAAACACCTGGGGGAAGTGGAACAGGTGTTCAGCTGTGCACTGCGGCCAGAGCAAAAGTAGAAAAATACCTTAATTGGAGGACTCAAAGAAATAACAGGAAAGCAGAGAGCTTAAGTAGAGCAAAGTTTCATTGTTGCTTAGGTGAAGGTGGATTAGAAATCACCGGTCAATTAAGGTAAAAGAACAAAGTTAAGATGGTTTTGAGAGCTGGGACACTCAGTGAAAATACCCTGAATGTAGAGAAGCTAACTAGCTTTAATGTGAAATTATAAACTGGGCTGATGTCATTGCAAGAAATCTTAAAACTGTTATCAAAATAACTTTTCCTGAATGATTAAATCTGTTGTAAGAAAAGATGGTGCTAGTTTACAGCCTTTCCCGTATGAAAGACAGGAAACTGCTTGATTAAGTCATTTTCAATACTGATTTAGCACTAGATTTACTGAAGCACATGCTCATCCTGTAGACCATACCTCTGTTAGGTGGCCCAAACTGAGGCAATGCGGGTTTTATAGTGATGGCTTTCAGCTATGAGTAACTATGAAAAGTCTGCTCTTGTCTCTGCTGCCCTAGGAAGGGACTCAAGGTGTTTCTTGCAGTGTAGGAGACTAGGATCAATAGCCTAGGTGACCTCTCTACTTTTTTCTTATGTTTTTTTTTCAGATTTTTCTTAGAAAAGGGGGAAAACATTTACTTAGCAGGCCTTAAGGTGAAGTTAGGCAGCAGATAACAAATGGGAAGAGTGATGGGCAGAAAAATGTTGGAAGGATCAACACTGATGCAGTGAACTGGTGCAGCGGGTGGGAGAGTGAAAATAAGGAGAGAAAACTCAGGGAGCCAGAGTAGATCCAGTCTCACTGTGTGGCTAGATTGGGGCTAGAATAAGATTATATGTGCTCTGAGTAGTTTACACTTGAAATAGTTGAAGTACAAAGGCAGCAAGTCACTTGTCCAAAGCCAGATCAGCATCGTCTTTCAGGAAGATGTTCTCAACATCAGGAATTTGGGGATCATTCAAGTCAATGATGATAAGTCTTGATTGCTCTTAGTGTTCGTGTTGTCTTTACATCTATTCTCCTATAATAAGATGTATGTTACATTCTGCTTCCCCCTCCACCCCTCATCAAATGAACGCTCCTTAGCCAGGACTGTACTCATCCCTATATCGTGTCTTTCACCAATTGTGTTACTGTATATAAGAAGAACACAAATGATCTTGTAAACATGAGATTTTCTGTGCTGGAGCAGCCTGGACAGGGTTCATTAAGGTCATATCTAGCTTCTGTCGCTGTTGAATACCAATATCTGTGTACAAAAAGCACAAGAAATATTGACAAAGATGAAGTAACTCAACCATAGAGGAACCTTTGCCTTAAGTCCATTAGTCTGTAATTGCCTTTGCAGGCTGCAAGAGTAACTTCTATACATATCAAAAGGGTTTTTTATTTGGTTGTTTTGTGGGTATGGGGTTTGTTTTTTTGGACTCATATAAATGTAATTTGTGATGATTGCTATGTATATGAAAAAAGTAAAGTGTATTTTACTCTGAGAAATACTTAGATATCTTGTGCAAGCATGCTCCAAAACAAGATACACATTTTTAATATGGAGAGCTTCTGGGTATAGCGATCTTTACATATACCAGTTTTTTGTGTTATGTTTCTCTTTTTTTTTGTTTATTTATCACGAGAGATTAAATAATACCCCACCTTTTTTTTTTCTTTTAATAGCAGACAGACCTTTCTTTCTGCCATCACATCTTATCATCTCCCTGGTTCCTTAAGATCTGTATACCTCTTCCATGTTACTAGTTGTTTTCTTTGACTATGGCTGCTGGTGATTCTCTTGAAATCTATTTTAGAGCAACAGACTGACATATGGGTTAAGGGCATATTTTTCAAAGGTGTTTATGCTCCTGATTTTGCAGTTACCTGACAGGCTTTTTGGAAACATCTTAAATGCTGAGGAGATTTGTAGATGATCTTAATAAGCCTTCAGTACCCACCTAATTTTTAAATTTAATTGGATGCCAAATATCTTTGACAGGCTTACCCAAAGAAATCAGAGTCATACACAGAAGACCAGATGTGACATACCTTTTAGACTAGAATATTAAAGGACTCAAAATATTATTTTCTATGTCTTTTGGTATTTGCCCTTTGATCTTCCTCATCCTCTTTGCAGTTCCATCATTCTATACAGCTTTCTATAGGAGTTACCTGCAGCAGATACAAGTGACATAGATGCGCAGTTCAAACTGTCCTTTCTATCATGCATATACTCTTCATGTATCGAAGCTAAACTTCATAGAATCATAGAATGTTTGGGTTGGAAGGGACCTTAAAGATCATCTGGTTCCACCCCCCTCGCCACAGGCAGGGACAGCCTTCACTAGATCAGGTTGCCTAAAGTCCCATTCACCTTGACCTTGAACACTTTCAATGATGGGACATCCACAACTTCTCTGGGTAACCTGTTCCAGTGTCTCACCACACTTATTGTACAGAATTTCTTCCTTATGTCCGATCTAAATCTATCCTCTTTCAGTTTAAAATCACTGCCCCTTGTCCTGTCACTACAGGACCTGTTAAAAAGTCTCTCTCAGTCTTTTTTGTAAGCCCTATTTAAGTACTGAAGGGCTGCAATAAGATCTCCCCAGAGCCTTCTTTTGTTTGGGCTGAACAACCCCCAACTCTCTTCCAGCCTTTCTTCGTAGGAGAGGTGTTCCAGCCCTCTAATCATTTTTTGCAGACCTGCTCTAGCAGATCCACATCTTTCTTGATCTGGACACAGTGCTCCAGGTGGGGTCTTATGAGAGCAGAGGCACCTCTCTTGACCTGCTGGACATGTTTCTTTTGATGCAGTTCAGGATATGATTGGCCTTCTGGACTGCCAAGGACATGTTGCCAGCTTATGTCCAATTTTTTATCTACCAACATCTTAAGACCTTATCCACAGGGATACTCTCAATCCATTTATCACACAGCCTGAACTGATGCTGATGATTGCCCCAAGCCAGGTGTAGGACCTTGCCTTTGGCTTTTTTGAAATTCATGGGGTTCGCATGGGTCTGGTCCTAAAGCCTGTTAAAGTGCTTCCTGATGGCACCCTTTCCCTCAAGCAAATCAGCTGTGCCACTCAGCTTGGTGTTATCAGCAAAGTTGCTGAGGATGCACTCAGTCCCACTGTCTGTGTCATTGATGAAGATATTAGGTAGTATCGGTCCCAATACAGACCTTTTAGTGGTAACATCGCTTGTTACCAGTTTCCTCTTGTACATTGAGCTGTTGACCACAACTCTTTGGATGTGACCATCCAGCCAATTCCATATCCACTCCGCCTAACAGTCCATCCATCAAATCCATATATTTCCAATTTAGCAGCAAGAATATTTCGGGGGACTGTATCAAAGGCCCTACAGAAGTCCAGGCAGGTGACATCCTTCTGTTCCTTTGTTCACTGATGCAGTCAGTCCATCGTAGAAGGCCACTAGATTAGTGAGTCATGATTTGCCCTTGGTGAAACCATGTTGGCTGTCTCTAATCACTTCCCTGTCATCCAGATGTTTTGACATGTCTGCCAGGAGGATCTGTTCCTGATCTTCGGTTTGCAGGGCTGAATCCCATACCTAAGGTTGATCTTGGTTTTTTTGAATTTCCTCAGTAGACAAAAAACTAAATAAGACATTATAATCCTGACATAAAAAAAAATAGAATGCAATTAAGCTGTTCAGAGTTCTCTAAGGTGGTGCAGTTACAACTGCTCTGTTGCTTTCCATCTTTGCTGAGGAAACTATTGAATTTAATTAGCTGGGAATTTTCATATTGCTTGCCAGAGATATGTGCAGTAGTTAGCATCATACATCAGTGCAAAGCAGTGTAGTTTTCTTCCTCCAAACCCCTTAGGTACAGGGAATTTAGTGAAATGATATCTTACAAGATGAAAGAAGGATTTGCACCAGGGTCATCTCTACTTTTAAAAAGTTTATTAGGAGATTTGGAAAGAACCATCAGGTTAACTTCATCCTCACCAGAATGAGGAGAAACTGAAAGTAGGAATTTTTTTGTTTGGTTGTTTGTTGCTTGATTTTTTTTCTCCCTATAGAAAGAATCATTTGAGCATTATGGAAGTACCATTTACATATGTGTAGTTATGATGTTGTTGGTTTTTTTTTTCCCGCCTCTCCTACTGACATAAATCCATGTATGCATCATTCTATATTTGTCAGAAGAGTAGCAGGGAGCATTGCTCCTGATGCAGCAAAACAACCTGTAAATGTGAAGAACATGGGCCTCCCTCATGTTTGGTACAGAAAAATTCAGCATGGCCATTCCAAAGATTTCTACAACCAAAAAGTTTTGTGCTCAACCCCTATTCAGAATTGTGTCTTACTGAATCATCTTCCCTAAGATGACTTATAGGCAGTTGTACATTCTTTATTTGTGTAAAATTGAATGTTGGGGGAGGAGGGAGGGGAGGACTGTCATACAGAAAGCAAAATTGTGATGAGATCAAGTATCCACATTTGCAATTGTTGTTAGTGGGAGCCATTTAAGAAGTCAGATAATTTATTTTTGGAATTGATACTTCATTGATCTCCTGGATGATTCAAATAATGTTGCTGATTCAGTTTAAAATGATATTTAAGGTACTTTAATACATTGTTGACCAAACATTATATTGTTTAGCAATTTCAAGGACAATTTTGTTATACATAATGTATGAAATATGACAGCAATGGACTTTACAATGAGTTAAGATCTTCCAAGTCTGGGAGAAAGTTTTTTTTCCTTTTTCTCTGTGTTTTTGCAATGCTGCATTTTTTAAAATCGGTTGTCAAATGTTTTGAATGGAGAGAAAAATTTGTAAACCAACCTGATCTCTTTCTATGACCATGTGGCCCACCTTCTGGATGCAGGGAAGGCTGTGGACGTTGTCTATCTGGACTTTGGTAAGGCCTTTGACACCGTCCCCCACAGCATTTTCCTGGAGAAGCTGGCAAATCATGGCATAGACAAGTGTACTCTTCACTGGGTTAAAAACTGGCTGGATGGCTCTATTCCATTAGAGAATAATGTACCCTANAGGTGGTTGAGTCACCATCCCTCGGGGTATTTAAGAAACGTGTAGATTTGGCATTTCAGGGCATGCTCCAGTGTCTGAGATTGTAGGGGGTTTTTTTGTGTGTGTATGGTTGGACTTGATGATCTCAAAGGTTCTTTCCAACCATGAAGATTCTATGATTCTATGAAAGCAGTAAATGGCATTCAGTGCTAGGTGTTTTGATGCAACTGGTTTCACTGAAAAGACCAGGAAGGGCTGACAATGTCATGAGGCTTAAATTCTTGGAGGAAAAAACATAGAATAGAAAATAAGATCCTAAACAAAAGGGGGTTCCAATTGTCCAATAATAAAGTAAAACAAGGATATCAAGCAGAGAGGGCAGGAATAAGTGGGAAGGCTAAATGTAGCATTATTTGACTGTTAAGGCAAAAGACCTTGGAAACTCAGAATGACTAAAGAGGTAGGGACAAGTTTCAGGAGAAGATTGTCACAAATTCGGCTCTCAAAATGTACCTCGCAAATAGGAGAATATTTATGGAGAGTTATCTCCTCTACTGGGAAGTGTGATCATAAACTGCTGCAGTAAGGGCAAGTGGCCTCATCCCTCTGTCCTGTGGCTAATGAAAGGAGTATCTGATGAGTTCATCTAATTCATAATACTGTAATTGAAGTTAATTATTTAAACCTTATGGTTACTTTTAAAGACAAGACTGCCAAATGTCGCCATATCTATAAGCGTTGGAGAGTTCTGTCTTTGAATTAGTGGCAGGAGATGTTATCTGCTTTGAAGTGTTTGGTTTTTTGTTTTTGTACTCTACAAAACTCAACTGGAAATGATGAAGGCCACCAAAGTGTTTAAAAATCTTCAAACAGTAATGGCTCCATTGGAAACAGCAATTGAGGATGATTCAGAGAGTATGATTTTGATTTCATATGGGATCATCTGTCCTTTAATTACTGTAGGACTAGTGCAGAAAGGTTAGTTAGATCGGTGTAGGAATACATCACTTCTGAAAAACCCATTGTTCAGCCACACAGGAAGTCTATATTCTGTAAAGGCTGATGTTAAAATTTTATTATTTTTATACCACCAGATATTTTGGGTAAGTAAAATTTCAGGCTATTTAGCTGGAGGGGGGAAAAAAAGTTGTTTCAATCTGATTATCAATTTACAGCTTAACCATAAAAGAATTTTTCCAAAAGAACACAGGCAAAGCCATTTTTCCCCATATTTATAAATGCAACAAAAAAATTCTAAGAAACTCAGGATGAAGATATTAGTATTTTTTTTCCAAAATTTATGCCAGTTTATTTAAAAACAAGCACAACACAACCTTAATTTGTACTCTTATGCAGAGAATAAACCTGTCTTCTTTCAAGAGATGATATAAATGGCCTTCTCCTCTAATCCTTGACTCTTCTCGAAACATGATAAACAGTTATTTTAATTTTTTTTACTAGAAAAAAGAATAAATCCAACGAAGTAAACAGATTCATGTTAGGGCAAAAAGAAGCTTAAGAAGTAATTTCTTCATTGTGTTCCTGCTAGTGAATATTGAAATCATACTCCTAAACCTCACTTTTAGTGCTAAGCCTAAATCCCTTGATTACAGTACCCTCTTCTATCAGGAAATTATTTCATTTTTCACATTTCCATTTCCTTGCATTCAAGCAGGACTCCTTATATCTACCTCCCTGAATTAAGTGTCGTGAAGGTCCCAGGTTAAGATCCTATTATATGAACACCGTTAGAGTTTCTGTGCTGTGACGAGCTGATTCAAATCACCCTGACATTCTCCTTTCTGTGTTCCACCTCCTCTAAGGTGTGCCTAAACATACAAAAAAGTTATGCCCGTTGCTAGTCTGGAAAACAATGATGCCCATAACTTCTGTGGTAAGTTGAGGGATTGTTTTCAGCTATGTATTCCTGTGAAGCTAGATGGAGAAATTCTCTTATTTTCTTTTTTTTTTTTTCCATTCTTTTAACTGATAAACAGAGACATTTCAAGTGTATGCAAACTCTAATTTAAAATCATGAGCTTAATTTCAATGTATGCAGAAGGAATGAAACGGGATATGGTGTGGTGACTTAAAAGCAATTACAGTTTTAATTACTTCCCTTAAATGCCCCTTGAAATTCAAACATATTTAAAAAGCAAAACTGCAATAAAAAGAAGAAATGTTAATCAGAAAAGTGGACACCTTTAATAAAAGGAAAGGGCATGTTTTATTAAAGGAAAGGGCATGTACTCACTAGTTATGGTTTGTAAATTGAATGATCATGAAACAGTTGAATACTATTTCCGACTACTGCCTGGATTATTGAGGCTTTTTTCTTACTCTTGAATGTCCCCCTCAGTAACTGAAGTAAAAATTTAGCATGACTAGAAATATAATGCAACAAACATATTTCCTTGGAATGGAAGGACTGCTTTTAGTTTTTATTAAAGGATTTTCTATTTTGTTTTACTGAAACAATGCAGTCAAATCGTGGAACAGTCATTGCAGTTGCAATAATTGTTGGGCTTCTTTTGTACTGAATCATTGGAGTAAAGGGAAGACAAACACACTTTCTTCCCTCCAAGTATAAGTTTTAAGTAGCAGAAAAAAGGGAGGACTGGCAGCAGCACTTCTTAATACACATACATGCAGTTCCCTGAGTATAACTTTTAAGTTAAATTTACTTTTAAATCAAAGTATAATTCATATTTGTGTCCTGTATGTCTTGAGCTGAATTATTTTTTGATCTACAGACTTGAACCAAAATATTACTACCTTCCTTTTTTATTATCTTTTTTATACTGTTACTGTTTGCATGGACTTCAGCAGGAGGGCAAACCTCCTTGTATTCTTATTTCTGCAGAGAGGAGGCTGGGGAGAAGATAGGAGGACACAATGAAACAGTACCAAAAATGGGTGGTTTAGTGGTTTAGTGGTTTGAATAGCTCTCAATGCTGACATGGGGGAATGCCTCTCCATTGGCTGACAGTCTGTGCTTTGCACCATTCAGAGCTGAAGAGATGCATAAAAATTACCTAAATGGATGAGATCAGTATTTGGATTCTTACCGTGGTTAGTAAGAATGTTAAAGATACCGCTGTAGATAACTGGAGCAGTCCTTTTTCTATATTCTTTGATTTTCAGCACAAGTTCAGACCTCTATTTAGTGAATATAATCAGCAGAAAAATAATTTTTTTTTTCACATGAGCCTTTCATGGTTTCTTTAAAGGCTGGTTTATGTCCCTGAGGAATTTGTACATCATTTCTGAGTTGGAAAATAACTAGCCCACAGAGGGAATAGTTCCACCATAGAAGTTATGGAAATCAAGGTTCCTCCTAGATTTTTATTTTTTTTCTTTTCCCCTTCACTTTTCTCCAGCATACATTGGCAGTTCCAAGCACTCCCTCTCCCAAAGTTTAATGCCAGCTGTCTGCTCTTCTCTTTGGCTTGTGTGGTATGATTCCATCAATCTGGCATAGGCTCATCTTTGTTTTAGAGCTTTCCAGTTATTAAAAAAAAAAAAAATAATAATAATTAAAAAATCAATCTTCATATTACCACATTCACATACGGTCATAAAAGAAGAGCAGGCTTTAAAGGGAAAGTTGCTTCCATTCCTTAACTTTATGCCTTTAACATGTTTTTCCCTTTTTCTTCCCTTTAGTCCTTTTCACATATGCATAAGATAAAAAAATAAAACAAAATAAAAAATCCCACTTCTACAATATTCAGCAGAAGTTTTCTAGATGTTTCATGAGATCTACCAACATGCAATTCATGGGTCTGACCTCTGGATCCCCATGTTTGTAGCTATTAGTATTTTCAGTTACACATTTCTTAAAGACATGTCGTATTTTAGGTATTTATTTATTTTTAACAATCTGTATGTTATCTTCTATGATGTTCACCTTTGTACGTGAACGTAATCCCTCTTCCATGGGGAAAATCCACCTCTGGGTTGCTACGCCCTTTGATCTCACCTTGATTATTTGTCAACACAGGGAGCACTGAGGCAACAGTAATGAAGAGGGCCAGCTCTCCAGAGCCCCGAAATACCTTTACGTGCTACCATTAAATGTAACTCAACCTCCCTCTGACACACAGTTCAGCCTTGCCTCCCTGCCTGGGAGCAGCAGGAACCAGTTACTCCGCAGGGAAGGTGATCTGGGAGCTGACTGTGGCATGGCGGGCAGTGCTATGGTGACAGTAATGTTTTATCCTCAGCAAGTTAGATTTCTTGTGGTCATGGGGAATTCTCACGCAAGAGAGCAAAAGAAAAGCTGTATTTTTGCATTCACTGACAGAGCCTTTCTCAGCTCCTGTGCAACTTTGTGGGTGACCTGTGTTCGCTGAGCAACAGATTCTGACCAGGCAGCCTGGGGTTTGTTCAAAGCAGAGCACAGGTAACATCCCCCTGTTTCCTTACAAGCTTAGTCAAAACCTAATATTTTTCCATCTACTTTTATCTATGTAAAATACCTAAGAAGATGGATGCCACTGAAAGTTTTCAGTTGCAAAATTTATACCAGACATTTTGTTTTGGGCTGTCACTAATTTCTTGCATGCATACCACTTCCGCATGGTCCTTTTTCTCCAGTGGATCATGGTCCTGGACTAGACCATATGACCACATACTGTTTTTAAGTCCTGATGCAGTACTGGAAGCTTTCATTATATGAAAAATCAGAAAGTCAGGCCTTTTTTTTTTTTTTGTTAGTTTTATTTAAATACTTTAAAGAGCATTTAGCTTTATTCTGCTGCCAGACTGAAAGTGTTTTTTCAAATTTGAAGTCAACAAGAATGTTTTTAAAATAATGGGGATTAGAAAAAACAAATCTTCCTGATCTTTGGAGGAATCTTACTGTGGTGTTTGTTTTTTTTTTTTTCTTATAGCCTTCATATAAACCTTTTCTTTAAGCCTCATATGACAAAAATGGCTTAGGACTTAAAACAAGTTATATTAAAAGCAAACAGAATCCTTTGGTGAAACCTAATACACTTTTTTATTGGGCTAAAGAGAGGTATTTCATTAAATGGGGTGTCTGCAACCTTGATAGAAAGTGATATAGTATGGGTTTGGGATTGGTCTCTTTCCCTGCCACACCAGGGTAGGTGGAGATACCGCAGGCTCTGAAGCAAAGTAGACAATTACTACCCTGAGCATATTTATATTATTACTAGAAATCATCAGTGTATCTGCTGGTCTTGCTCAGTTTAAGAAGGTAGTGGCCAAGACCACATAACAACCAGTTAGAGATGTGGTCCCTACTTGCTCCAAGGTAAAAAGCAGCTTCAGGGATCAGTTTCTACTACAGTAACAGACTGCACAGGATCCAGTGAGGCAAAGGAAATGATGTGGTCAGTATTTTCAGCCAATGCAGAGCTGACTCAGGGCAGAGTCTTTCAGGTGATGCTAAGTTTAGTTAGCAATGAAGCTTCCATCTAAAAAGCTACCACATTGCTAGCGTCCTTGTAAATCTAAAGATGTCTGAAATTTAAGCATGTCCGACACTGACACTCTAGTCCTCATAACTTTAGTGGGATTTGAATCCTAAATGATTATATTACCCAAGCTTAAGTTTTTCTGAATGAGTTTTTAAGAAAGGAGCAGGGGTTTGGTGACACAGTCCAGCTCCTTCTGAAATGTCAAGAGTTTACAAAAGTCAGCAAAGATAACGCTAATAAGTAGAATCATCAGTTTCCTCTCCATTATTTCTGAGTAGCCTGAGTGTGCTACAAAAGCAGCATTTCCCACAGTAATTTACAGTTACTTCTTCAAATCTCAGCTGGCATCAGAAAAAGCAGAGAAAAGACGACAGATATTAAAAGACAAAGTTCTGTACCTAGAATCCTTTTGTTCCACTTCTAAGTAAGTGGAGAGTGAAGATTTAGAACAGCTCATAGGTTATTTATTTCCTTAGCTTTAAATATCACACTATCTCTTGATAAACTCTTCCTATTCTTTCATACTTGAGAAAAATTGAAGCTACTTTGGTTTGTTGGGTAGAGGTTCTTTGTGAAACCGTCTAACTCCCACAGCTCAATGAGGACTCGAACAGAATGGTCTTTATGACCCAACACAACTTCCAGCATAAAGAAAGACGTTGTCAGTGACGTTTTACCACTTGCTCATAAGTTTTCATGGTCTTTCGCAGTAAGTTCGCAAAGTTTCTAAAACAAGGGCCTAAAACCACTGCTAACATCTCCAGTCAATTCACTCTGATCTTGTAATCAAACAAACCTGCAGAGAATCTGCCAGGCAATTTTTCTCTAAAGTGTTTGAACCTTGCAGGCATATTTCCAGTGCCAAAAATCATTACAGAATTGAAAACTTCTTAGTCAGGTACAATCAAGTGTGAATCTTGTTCTCTGGGTATATAAATTTTTAGATTTAGGGCATGTTAGTGTTAACAACTTGACAGCTTGTCTGAAACAATTAATTTTTTAACCTAAAGGATCTCTCCTGTCATAACTTTTTACCATTATCATAGAAGTGTCTGAATCCAGTCTGGCAGCAAGCCATCCATTTCTACTTTAAGGGAAATGACATTATTATTATTATTCGCCTTGTGAAACAGGCACCAAAAATTTGATTAACTTCTCAAGGAAATGAGAGTGACACTTTGAGCCCATGTGAACTAGCTGAACAGCTGTTTGGATCTTAAAGGGAACTGATGGAAATAAATGGATATAAAATCAATTTTCATTTATTAAGATATGGGAGGTTTTTCTTTATTTTAATAATTTTTTTCAGTAGGGATATTTAAATAATATTATCTGAAATCAGATTTCATTGTTCATATTTACTTCAGATCCGTGTCAGGTAAGTTCACAGAAACTCAGGCTTTTGAAGTGTGAGATTTTTCTGAATTTATCCTGTACTTTGCAGGTTTGTCATGACACCACTGCCTCCTTTAGCCTGGGATGTTGTTGTCTTTGAATTTTGACATGGTGCGTATTTCGCATGAATAATTTATTAAGAAATGAGGCTGGGCCCATCAAATCACTTCTGGTAAAAACCTTGCTTCAGCTAAAAACAAGTTTAATTTCAACAAACATTGAATTAATTTTTCAATTTCAGTTTTTGAAGAGATTTTTATTTCTGAATATTAAATTTAGCAAATTGTTTGAGAAATATTAAATACCTAAAAGAAAACATTCTAGTTAAATTAACTAAACCTGACAGCATTTGTTTTCTTCAGCTTTCTGAGAAAGCTGTTTCTCATTCTCTTTTACTCATGTCATCTTATTTGTAATGCAGATTTACCAAACAAGGATGTTGCAAGCCTAAATTCAGAACTCATTGGACATTATATAAACCTACATACCACTAAAACTGGACAATAATGACACTGACTTTATAGATCTATAATGGATGGAGAAGAGAAATGCTGATGCTGTGCATTCCTGTACCATTGCCCCAGTCTATAGCTGTTTTCTGTGAACATTTTTGTATTCGTTACTGTAAAATCCCTTCAGTTCCTTTATCCCTGTGTCAATACAATCCCTGTTGCACTCCGTAACACCCTTTTCTGACTGTTCCCATTCTCCAGTCTTCTCTTCATATGTGTACTGACAGTCTTTTGGGCCCTTCTTGCCTCCTTCAAAATCTGATTCAAGAGGAGGGAGCAGCTTGACTTGCTGAAGTGCTCACATTCATATTTTTGACTGGATAGACTTTCAGTCATATTAACTTCATTGAGACTTGTGAACTCCTAGTGCCTCTAACACAAAACTCTTGTTAGGGTGCCCAATATCCAGAGTTAGGAACACTATCGTAGGCATTATGGTCAGTATTTTCTTTCATGACTGACTTAACTAAAAGTCACAGAGGGCTTTGGTGGCAAATGCAAGCTAAGAACTGCTCTCTGGCTATTGTCTCCTCTATCACTCTGTCTCTCTCGCTGACGGCTGTAACTATTGGTTCAGGATGATTTCAGCGGCCTTGAGATCAGCAATATTTATCTCTGACAGCACTGAGTTGTGAATTATTATTGATGCTGAGGCAGACTGCGTGCATTTGGGGAGGGGGGCTGTTTCAGAGTTACACCACCGTTACAATTAGAGAGTTGTCAGACAATATGATTTCTGCTGCATCCTAAGTTCTCTAATTGTTTATCATATTAACCTTGGGTGATCTTGCAATCTCCTGTCTGCAACATTAATCAGCTGACATCATCCTGTGCTTTGAAAGGACGTTATCAAATCCAAAGACCTGAATGCATTTCCAATGAGAAGGGCAGTGGGGCTTGGTGACCTGAGAAAAGGGATTGAGAAGACCTTTACTTTTTATCTTTGCCATATAACCTCAGATGAGTCACTTCCATCTTTGCATCTTCCTGTCCTTTGTCTGATCGAGACTTGTCTGAGCTAGACTGCAAGCTGCCTGGCACACAAGCTGTGGCTGCTCTGATTATTTAATACTGGTAAAACAAGGAGCTCGCTCAGGTTTGGTCCATTCCAGGTCCAAGTTACCATCAGAAGGTCCCCTGCTATTCTGCAGACAGGCTGAGCCTAGGCCAGCACTCAAGTTACAGTGTAGATGTAGACTACATCCCAGTCATCTTAGTGTGTTTTAAGAATTATTATTAATCAACAACTATTCCTAAATGAACTTCAGTGGGAAGCATTTGCAAAAAAAAGTGTTGCTCAAAGGATTGGGTTGGGGTTTTTTTTGTTGGTTTTGGGATTGTTTTTATTGTTTGTGCATGGTTTTAGTTGTTGTTTTTTTCCCTGAGCTGCAAATTGTCATATTTGCAATGTCAGGTCATACTTGATGGGAAGAAAGGTTAAAGCTCAGTGCAGTCTGGCTAATGAAATATTTTTGCCAGTAAACTAGACAGCAGCATAATAAATATATAACAAGTAACACTGCACTGGAAGGACAAAAACTTTATACTTATGAAATGCAAATTATTTATTTAATATTTAAAGGAATATTTCAATAATCCGCACTTGGTTAATGAACTCGTTTTATTGTGGGATGAACTTCATGAAAAGTGAAGCAGATGTGACCTACACAGAGATCAATTATTTGATTTCAGCTGCAAATACAATATATTTCATAAATGGTTTAAGTTCACTGGATCCCTGGGATAAACTGATGGATGTTTACTTTGTGTATCAGTAACACGATCCTTTCCAGACAATGATGGATAGGATTAGATGGCCTAGGGCTCTACTGGAACCAGACACAAAATAATCTTCCAAATTCTCATTATGGAATGCAGCAGGGTGGCTCAAAATATTTGACACGGTCACTGACTGTTCTTCTGCACTCTGCTCTGTCAGGTAAACATGAGTCTTTCTGCTTCCTAAACCAAGCCTGACCCTTTACGTACATCAAGAATTCTCAATTTCTGCCAAAAAACACTGCCACGAGCCATGTTTGGGAGCTTTCTGGAGAGGGTCAGCCCATGTAAACTGCTCAGGCTTCGTTCAGGGAGTTTGGCTGAGTCTGACCTGAATTGTCAGGTGTTTGGGACCATCTACAGCAGGTCTGCCGGGTGTGTGGGACCACCTCAGAGCCCAGTTATGCTTGAGCTACTCTACAGCCAGCAGCATGGAAAGAACAAAATGTTTCTTAGGACATGAGATTTAAAAAAATCCTACAAAGATCCTAAGATCTTACCACACCTCCTTATGTTGTCTTAGAAATTAACAAGTGATCTGACACTTGGTTTAATTTGGGGTGCCTTGACTATGTGACAGATGCTAATTTATACCCTGGGCCTGAGATCAGCAATCTGCACAGCAAGGAGGCTTACAGTTCAGTTTTTGTGCAGCAGTAAGCTACTCTGTGCGTGGAGCACAACAGGACTCATGCCGTCAGCACCTACTAAGCAGGCTGCTTTTCACAGTGAGCTGTTTGCTAGGAAGGACCTTCAGTCCTTCAAAAATACAAACACCTGCTCCTCGCCCAGAGGAAAAAAGGAAAAAATACCAAAAAAGGAAAAAAAGACCAAAAAAAAGGAAAAAAGAAAAGAAGACAAAAAATAAAAAACACAACAGAAAAAATGAAGTCAAGAAGGAAAGTAGATAAGATATGCACATCTTGATGGGAATCTTTTACTTTTCTTTTTTTTTTTTCTTTTTTTCTTTTTCCCCTCAGTTAAGAAATCCTTAACTACTGCTACTAGTCTGTAGCTCTACTCAGGCAGAGTGAGGCTGGAAAGATATTCATAAGATAACAGTTAGTGAGAAAAAATCTATTAGAAAACTACTCAGCTGTGTTGAAGTGGTGAGTGGAACAGTTTCATTCTATTAGCATGCATTCAACAAAGAGAAGTTAATTAGTTTCAAGAACTTCTGATATTTCAGTAAAACTGTAGACTAATTTTCAGTTGGGTTTTTGCCTTCTGGGGATCCTGTCCGTATTTTCAATTAACAGATTTCCCTGCACAAATTCTTCAAAGAAATGGTATTAAAAATAGAGGAGGGCAAGAACTGCATTTTTCATTTCATGGAAAATACACAATTCCTTTCTTGTTATAAAAAGCAGCAAAAAAAGAAAACAATCAAGTTTTATGTATGAATTAAATTTACTAATTCTGAATCAAGCTATACAAATAAATTCACTGTAATATTTTAATACAGTAGAACTGAAATGAAAAATCACTGCAACTGCCCCATTTTACCCCAACAGTGAACTACATTCAAAGCCATCTGTCTCACTTGTTCCTCTACCAAGCAAGATGTTCCTTGTAACTCTTAAAATACTAAAAGAATTACCAGTGTTTCTGGAGAAATCCTACATCCTTTATTGATTTTTTTTAAACTACTTGTAAGAGAGTATGCTACTTTCAGGCTTTGCTCTAGTACTAATTAAACAGATTTTTTTGAAAGCATGAAGGCTTTACAACAGTTTGTGTAAACACTACCTACAGTTTACAGTGAAAAAAATGTACCTTGTCTTTGAAGAAATTTGATACTCTTGTAAAATAGTATGTAAGTAATAGATGCTTACGTTCCATTTTGGCATTATACATTTATCCACAGTAAACATGAACATTGGTCTATTATATTAAATGATGGCACACAAATGCCTCAAAGAAATGTGTTTGGGTTTTTTTTTTGTCATTCAAGTGCCTAGTGGCAAGTACTGTGTAAGGAATTGCTGAATGATCCCTGGATCTGATATATAAGACTTCTTTGTGCAGACAAAAAATATAGGTGTTCAGATTGCATTTTTTCATGTTCACAGTTAGCTAGTAGCACTCAAAGGCTTCACCTTTACTTCAGCTTCAGCCTATTTCTGTCATGGTTCAACTGACTGCAACATTGGATCATCTCTTGAGACCAAGCTGCTAATCTTCAGATTTGGCTTTCACTGAATTCTGATCATTCCGTCATACAAATCTTGATTTGTTCAACAGAAACGCATTCTTTATTCTTATTTTGTCTTCCTCAATGACCATAAGCTTTCTTCAGCTCTAAGAACTACCAGTCCCATCCTCATTTTCTTCTCTCTTTGAGTCTCTTTTCTCCAGACAATTGTCTCAACCTTCTCTCTTCTTTGATTCATGTCTTAAACTCACTAAAAACTTCCCCCCTTTCAACTGAGTGTTTGTAGCAATGATCAAACCAATCATAGCTCCCAGCTTTCTGTACTCTAAAATTAGCATGTTGGGGCTTATAGATTTATCACTTCCTTGGTGTTTCTAAATGGTCAGAAATGCTCTGCTCATAATCCTGGTCAGTTCTTCTACATTTCCTCCTGCGCATACACTCTAAATCGCATCACTGCTGCATGCTCATTTCTTCCCCAATTATGCTTTTGACTGAAAGATCCTAAAATGTGCATTTGTAAAGATTTTTATCTAAGATGTTGCCTAATTTCTGATTATACAAACTTAAGAACAGACAAGGAAGGGCTACAGCTTGCATGTGGGATCTGAGACTCCTGGCTTCCAATAACACAACTAATTACTGGGTGTCTGGAAGAGCCTTTGAGTGCTCTTGGACACTTCTCGACCGTCTGTTTCAGCCTCCTTCCTCTAGAGGTGAACAGCTCTTTGTTCTTTAGCAAATCTGATGCAGCCAAGCACTAGCTTGAAAGAAAATACATGGGCTTTCTTCAGATGAAGGCACAGGCAGCTTTTAGCATGAGTACAAGATTTCAAAAAAAATGAACTTTTTGCATCAGTATTATGTTCTTAGATGATTTTATAAATACCACATGTTAATATCATCTCAATCAGCAGAATTAATAGGGCTTATTTATTTCATGTGGACTAATTTATTGGAGTTGTAGTGGGGGGTTTGTGAGGTTTTTTTCATAATTGATGTCAAATTCTCAATTAAACATTATGGTAAACAGCTGTAGATGAAGCCGGTTTGTTTATATTTTATATTGTCTCTTATCATTTTGAAGACAAATGCTGCTGTTGACAGCAACAGCAATAAGAGAAGATAGGAATCATATTGTATATAACAGAATTTTTTTACTTTGATCAGTAGGTTTGTACTATGTGTGGTGGAAGACAGAAATGGGGGAAGAGAGTATGGCTAAAATGAATATTTATAGGAGTCTTAGCAAAAACGAAATAATAAAAAAATCGAATATCAGATCAAACAAAATACTGCAAAATCATTTTGGGGGATTATCATGTGAAATGTCAAATCTAAGTTTTCAATAATAGGAATTCTTTGGTTAAAACAGATCAAAACATCTCCAACAAAACTTGTCTGACAAAACTTCAAGCAGACCTTTAATGGCAATGTCTTCATATGGAACATTTTAATTTTCTAGGACAAATCCCACATATAGAAGTTGGCGCCATAGAATCTTACAGCAGTTTTACTTCAGTTTTCTCATACTTACACTGGTCTGGCTCTATACAAAGACGCTCTCGGAGGATGAAACGTGCATGGTACAATACCTCCTTTCGCCCAGAACAGAGACAGTGATGCATTATATGAGACAAATACACACTGAAGGAAAAAAAGGAAGTGTAAGGCACCCACTGCAGTAAACATGATGTACCTTTAACTCAATTTCAAATTAAAGGGATTATAATTAAAGAAAATCTTTCAAGTTATCTCTGTTTTCTCAAAAATATTTCCAATTAGAAGTATTTTTTTCAAAAACTTTTACGTCTCTTATACTAGATCTTGTTATTAAACAACAAAATGAACAAACAAAACAATCCACAAAAGCTTTTGCACAAATTCTGAATGACTTTTGGTTGGTCCCATCGAGAATATGATGTAGAAGAAGGGAGAGTAATTTCTATTTCTATGAGGTGATTGGTAAAAAATTTATTTTTTTTTTAAAGAAAGTATTTTTTTAAAAACTAGCTGCTACCATAAATAAACTACAGTAATTATCTAATTCAATTCCATTCTCGATATACTGGTACTATGTATTTCTATTGAGAACATTATCTGTATATCTACCTACCTAGAGGATAAGTTTGGAATTGTGAGTCAATATATCTGGCTTCCAGTCTGTTTTTTTTCCTGCCCATCTTTAACAATGGGAAAGATTTGCTTGTCTGTAGGTGTATTTTATTAATGTTTTAAAGCTTACATTTCTGAAGTTAGAAACTTACATTCATATTCAGAAACTTAAGGTTTTGTCTTCCAAGTCTGAAACTTTTGGCATAATGATTTCACAATCACATATGAAGATGGTGGCAGTTCGAAATACAGACCATCCCTGGGACATTGCAAACTGAGCAGCTTGTTTCTCCCATACAGGTTTGTCACTTGGATTATAATAAGAGAAAGCTAGGAGTTTTGATCTGGCTCATGACAAACACTTGATATTGTTGCAAGCAATTTCATGGTATGTAATGACACACATTCATCAAACATTAACAAATATGCTGATGTCTGAAGGTATGGAACCTATTAGGACCATAAGAAGAGACATGTAAGCCTCAATTTTTTTTTCTGCTTTGCTTCAGGCTTTGTCCTAAGCATGGTCTGATGTCATAACAGTTTAAGCATTCCAAACAAACTAGATGTCTGACTCTACTGGATTTTATTTCCACAGAAATACCTTAATAGAATAAGAAAAACCCCAAGTTATTGGGTGATTATTTCTTTACAGTGAAACAGAACACTTTGGATATCAAGAGAAACAGAGTAGAGGTTAAAATATGTCCACTGTATAAATGGATAGGGCAGGCAACACGCAGAAAGCATTTTTTTGGGGGGGGAAGGCAACCTCAGAAATATCAACCACCAAAGTTTAGGAGGAAAAGAAGTATTACATGGTTCAGTTTTGTTTTGTTTTCCCATGAGAAGTCTCTTAGTCACTGTAGATGATCTTTGCATCCACCAGTACAGGGAAACTCAAGGTGGTTGTATGTGAACAAGTCCAGATCCAGAAGAATTATTACCATGATCGTGTGGTGTTACACTCCCACTACTGCCATAACAAGAGGGTCTGCATGCAAGCTGGTACTGTCATACTGCAGTGAGCTGTGCTCTGGTATTATAGATGTAATAACTTGGTATCTGTTACTACAGGTAACTGTGTCCCTTCTTACTGCGTGTTGCAGCCTTGGTCCTTTATCCTCTGCTAATTGGGAAGGGTGTGAAATCTTTCAGACCCACCTCTGCTATCTGTGTGTGTGATGGAGAGAGAGAGAAAGTGAAATTGGATTGCTCCTAAAATGTCATGTATTTTTATTCAGGTTTCTCTCAGGCCATGTTAAGTCACATATCTCTACTGGTAATATTTCAGAAGTTTTTTATGTTGTGAATTTGGCCCAGTGCAGCTGCACTGTCCCAAAGGGTTCCTGGATAAGATTTAGCAATTAGACTATTCCAAGGATCCCAGTGGGCAGTTTCCAAGCTGTTGAGCTCTTCTGGTGACTGACAGTTCATTAGCATAGATGCAGATCGTTCCTTGCCAGCTTATCTCAGTGTCTGGGAATGCTTCGGGGTACACATATTTTATTGGTGTAGATGTAGCTACAGTGTGCAGAGATTTCTATCTGGATTTCAGATATCTTCCCATCAATAATTTTAGCAAAACAACTGTGTTTCTGTGGAAAACAGCAATAAACAATAAAAAAATTAAAAGAAAAAAAGCCAATGCTTTGATCATCAAATATTTTTCAACAGCAGTAAAATCATTAACTACACCAATTTGGAATATTAAAAAAGAACCAGCAATAAAATAGCTAAAATTACATTTTTGTTTCTTGCAGACTTGTGATCAAGGTAAATATTAGAACATTACGATGCTCTCAGACACTGTAGGGACTGCAGCCAGTTAAATATCTTCAGTAAACTGGAAAAAACAGTTTTTGTGAAATGAAGTCATTCACCTGTTTTACTCAAACTTCTTCAGGTTTTTCTTTTGTACTCTAAAACTTTGGGTGCATGATGCAATGAGACCTTTTCCATGTTGTGGTGGAGGGAAGACTACTTTTATATGACTTGGCTGCAATATGGTGGCCCAGAAGTACCAAATGTGTTTTTGGATTATTGGAATCACCATATGCAAAGGAGTTGCCCGATTTTCAAAAGTTCTCTCAGAAATATTACCAATGTAAGTCAAAATAGTGAGTATTGGTCAAGAACAGTAAGTATCCGTTTTCTCTGACAACTTCCCAGCAAGTCTGAGATCTTCTTTCCAGCTCCCATTAAGAGGTTTCCGTTTGGTAGCTATTGTTTCACTTATTCTGGGCTCCTTTCTGTTGCTGCTGCTCAAGCTTCTTGGCACCCCTCTGAGTTGACTAAATCACTAGCTTAGTGCTGATAAATAAAGATCTCAATGTATGGAAACAGAAGAGGTATAATTTATTTTACTTTTTGCCTCCTACCCTAGAATAAATAAGTGTGAAAAGTACATTTGGAACATAAGTTCATGGGTGGAAATAACCCTAAATTGGCAGCTGTTGTTATTTTACTTTATCTTTGTTTATGCCTCTCTACTGAGGAATAGACTATATGACTGATGCTATGAGCAAAGCAGACAATAATTCTAAAACAAAGAACAGAATAACTGCAATATCAGTTATTATTTCTCATGTGACAAAATTTAGGATTTCTGGGCATGGGTCCATTGTTCATTGTATTAGGTGCTGTGCAAACACAGACCTAAGTGCTGGTCCCTATTTGAAAAGTTTCCAGCTCTTACAAATGCATTCATCTTTATTTTCATCTGTGTAAATGGAAAGCTAGCATGACAAGAGGCTTTGTCAATGCAAAGGAGGCAAGTTAAATTAGGAAAAGATAACTCACTCTGCTGAACTGGTGGAGGCAGAAGCCACGTGATAAGTCTTTATGCTCCAAGTTTTCTCTCTTGCCCTCAGGACCCTGATTACAGTCAGTGGGTGGTAGGGCATCATGCTTTAGGGATACATCAATGTGCCTAGAAGTAGTTGAGGGATCCCTATATTATACTTTATTGTATTCTGCAGATACCTTTACACCACTGTAGACTTCACTAATGTCTTTAGCATTAGTTTAATGGGCCCCTACAGTAATTAGAAAAGGCACTATATGGTCCTGTAGCATATTAAGAAATTTGTTAATTGCACCTGTTCTGATAAAGCAAATAACAAGCATAATACATCCCAAAGTATCGCCACTGAATATTAGAAAGTCAATAATCTTAGGTGTCTTATACACTGTCTCAGGAAACCTAAGGTGTTCGTTTTGTGGTTTGTGAGGCAGTAGTTAATTTTCAGCACTGTGCTGGTTGCTAGGTAGTTTTTATTGTCTCCTTAAGCCCCTGCTGTATCTCTGTGCATTCAGCACAGCAGATGCTTCATTACTGTCCCATGTCACCAAAGGGTCCTTCTGTGTTCAGAAGTTTTGTCCCATGTTAGCCAGGGATTTGTCTTGATGGCGTGATGAACTACATTAAGGCAAAGCTGGGTTTGTTGTTACTGAATCTCCTCCATTTTGTCCTGCTGCTAAGGGCTTCGACTTGATTTCTTCCCTCTCTTTCCTTCTTTGTGAGGCTGTGAATCTTCCACACTTAAAAACCTCACTCCACAGCACACCCCTCCCCAGGATAAGGGGACTGTAGTGAGAGTGGTGGCAGAAAACAAAGACTTACAGAAGCACATTCTTAAGCCCAGAGGTATTTTTGTGTTTGGAGCAAAATATGAGAGAATGGTTGAGGTTGGAAAGGACCTCTGCACCTCATCTTGTCTAACCACTCTGCTCAGACAGGTTCAAAATAACCATGACCTTTACTTTTATATAAACTTTTCCAAAAAACAGGTATTCAAAGGCAAAACATACTGTCATGTACATAAAAGTCATAGAAGACTGGTAGAAAATGGTACAGTGCTGCATATAAGTAGGGTCAAGTCCTCAAGTGCTAAGGTAATGTTTCTGGGGATATAAAGATGAAAATAGTTACTTACATTTCCAAGGCAAGAAATTTTCCAGCCAGTATTTTCAAGATTTTTTCAAAGGCATGTAAGCATTACTCTCCTAATTTTTCAGGTAGGACTCTAAAAGGGTGAATGTTTATGACAAACATGTGGGTGCCTTAAGTCACAGGTGTCTAAAGACATAGTGCCTGGAGGCATGTCTGGGCTTCGAGTAAAGAGAAGGAAGGAAAATGGAATGGGAAAAATGTAATAGCTTAGCCATCAACCTTTCTTTAATTTATCGCTCTTTAAAAGGTTTGTCTATGTCTTTTCCTCTAAAGCAGGAGGTCCCACAGATTTCTGTATAGCTGAGCCTCACTTGAGCCTACCGACAATGTTTCTCACTTGGTAGGTTTGCTTTCTCATCCTTTCTGGTTTTGTCCTGGCTCTTTACTGTGGCTGGTGTTTCATTAGATTTTAGTAACTGAGCCTAAATTAATAACATGAGCTTCTTGTCTCAGAGTGCTCTCAGACCTTCCTCGTACAGCCCAAGCAAATGGTCTGGGCTGGCTGCCCTCGAGTGCCAGCAGCTGGGAATGGGACCTCACTGAGAAGGGAAAGTCAACTCTTTCTAGAGAGCATCAGTGTAAGTTCCATGTCATTAAACCTCAATTAAAATCGCAGTCTTATTAGTAACAAAGCTGAGCTGCTTATGATCTCAGCTTGTCTTTGGAAACAGAGTATCACTGTGTCATGCTTTTGAGATACGTATTGCTTGTAACCATATTTTTTCAAAAATAGATGTATTTTCTTGTAGTTTTATTGCTGCTCCTCTTGTTCAGAATGTGATTCCCTCTACAGGCAAAAGTCTGGTCCTTCAGAAAATCTTTTTCTTTAAATGTTGAATTTCTTGCTGTCCCGGCCTGAGGAACAGTTCTCTTTCCAGTATTTATACAAGGTAGTCTTAAGCGTCATGCTCAAGCAGAGGAAAAATAACAACAACAGCAAGTAAAGAACAGTGAAATATTCAGGTTAATGCTGTCCTGAGCACAGGAACGTTGAACTGTTCTGTCAATTCAGGTTATAAAGATGAATCATAGAATCATAGAATACCAGGTTAGAACGGACCTCAAGGATCATCTGGTCCAATCTTTCTTGGCAAAAGCACAGTCTAGAGAAGATGGCCCAGCTCCCTGTACAGCTGAAACTTAAAAGTGTCCAGTCATTGGGGAATCCAGCACTTCCCTGGGAAGATTATCCCAATGGTTGATTGTTCTCATTGTGAAAAATTTTCATCTTGTGTCCAATCAGAATCTCCCCAAGAGTAACTTGTACCCATTACCCCTTGTCCTTTCCATGTGATCCCTTGTAAAAAGGGAGTCTCCATCTTTGTAGCCACTCTTTAAATACTGGAACATGGTGATAAGGGCTCCCCTAAGCCTTCTTTTCTCAAGACTGAACAAGCCCAGTTCTCCCAGCCTTTCCTCATACGGCAGGCTTCCCAGTTTGATCATCTTAGTGGCCCTTCTCTGGACCCTCTCCAGCCTGTCCACACCTTTTTTATATAGCTAGGACCAAAACTGAACACCATATTCCAAGTGTGACCTGAGAAGAGATGAGTAGAGTGGGATGACGACTTCTTCATCTCTGCTGGTGATGCCTTTGTTGATGCAACCCAGCATCCTGTGGGGTGGATGCATAATGTGGATCTGTATCTAAACTCTCCTCAACTCCCAGTTTAGGTAGACTTTGAGGTATCAGGGACTCTTGCCTTGAATTCCCTGTGTAAAATGGGAATAACAGCCTGCCTTTTTAGATTGTGTAATATCCACCTCTCACAAGGTTTTCTAAAGAAATACAGGCCACGTAAAAACCTGAGTTGAAAATAATTCTAGGACATCATGCTCAAAACAAGTTTGTCTTCTGTCAGCCTTACTAGTTTTCATATCTGACAATTATGTCCATCTTGGTTTCTGGATTCACTGTCAGTGCTCCATTCATTGTGTTGATCCTTGATGTGTTATATATGCTTTCTCCAGTTTTACAGCAAACTTTTTGCTTGGCTTTCTGGTTGACTTCAACTATATTTCTTTCACAGTAATCTAACTTGCATATCGTAGAGATGTAGTCCTCAGGCATTCAGGCAAAGAAGCAGGAATGAATGAGACATTGGGACCTATCCTGGGTAACTGACTTCTCTAAGGGAGCATGTCTTCTGCTTTGGTCAGACTTCTCATTCTCTTTATCCTTGAACTTCTTTTTGAGATTTGGTCTTTGTGCCCTGATGCAGTGCATAGAAAGTAAAAAGGGATGACAATCTATTGTAGATCACTGCAGTGACCGAAACATTTTTGACACTGGTTTGAACCCCTGCTATGAATCAATCATGAAGTGAAGAAAATAAAAAAGCCTGTGCCTATAAGATGTATCTGATAATCACCTCTTTAGAAGCATTTCTTAGACAATCAAATTGTAAGATTTAATTTTTAAGATATTTGTTTTCTTTCAGGTAAATAATTCACAATACTCCTGGATCACAGTGTGTCAGAATTTGGCTAGAAATCCTGCTCCATTGGACTGGAGACATTATCTGTTGAAATGCCATGTTTTGCATAAAATGCAAAGCCAAACCAAGATCCAAGTCTGTAGTTGTCACTACAAAACTTTGCATACCCAGCAAAAAATACAGCCAGGACTTCAACATTATGGACAGAATCCGAGTTTTGCTAATACATTGTGGCAATGCAAATTATTCTTCAGGTTCCATTGCCTACGGGATTTTTATGTAGCATTGCTGAGAGTTATTAGTTGGAGACGGGTGAAATATCTCTTATGTTTTGGTGTCCTCAAATGGATTATAAGTACATAATATGCACGAAATGTGATTTTAATTATTATATGAACTTAACCTTGTTTTTTTGTGTAGAAAAAAGATTTAAAAAAGAAAACAGAAAAGGAAAATAGAGCTTTTCTCACACAAAAATGTGTTATTTAAATCTGCTGAAGACCAAAAGAACCCCTGTAAAGTAGTGAAGCTGTTGCAAAGAAACCCATTTCTTTGATCTGTGCCTTCTCAGCCTTTGTTTGAATTTGATGAGCAGGGTATTGGTCACTTCTTTGGAAATTTGTGCTCAAATTTTACTCTGGCTTGGTTGTGGAGACCAGGAGTACCACTGATTAAATGTAGAAAGACAATGGTGGGGAAGAACAGGTATTGGAGGGAGTCCTGTTTCCACTGCACTGTATTTTCTGTCAGAGAGCACAAGGATGAATACCTCAGGTAGCAAATGAAGAGGCAGAATAGTGGCATCCTGGAAAAAAATATTAACAGTAATAATTAAGTTTGTGTGACTCTGGTGCTGAGGCAATACAAGAAATGGCATCAGGATGCAACTCCTGGTGCAATACAATTGACTCCCACCTTCTCCATCTCTCTCTAGTTTTTCCATCAGTGGTGGGATCAAAGGCACCATCAAAGCCTTAAAATCTAATGAAGATGAAGATGAAAAACAGGTAATTTACCTCCCTTATAACTATCCGCTGGGATTTTGATTCCAGTGAGAGCCACAGAGAATTGGTTACACAGTCTTCTTATCACTGTCAAGGTTGCCTCTATGGGAAAGCAGTTTGGTCTCCTCTTTATTTTTTCTATTTTGAATGTAAAATCTTTTTGTATGGCACAATTCTACGGTGCAATTGCATGGTACTGATTCATCTCTATGAGAAATAAGTATATTAGTTTCGTATATAACAGGAAATTCCCTTAAAAAGTCATCAACTCCCTATGGGTTCACTTGATGACATTTGCTCATGAAGACCATTCTATCTGCGTAGTACCCTCAGCTTGAATATCATTGAAACCTCAAGTTAAGCACAAAGGCAAATGCCTTTGTTAGAAAGCTGTATAAACTTTGGCATAAACCCAAGAAAATAAAACCAAAATATTTCATCCAACATTGCAATGCAGAGGGGAGAAAAAAGAGAAAAAAAAAAAAAAAGCAATTACCAGAAATGATTGTGTGTTCAGGACCGCTTACTTCATTGGAAAGTAAAATGGGCCATATCCAGCTCACCAAGCATGTGGAATATATATCAAACATTACAGCCTGACATCTTCTATTGTCCTGGTTGATGATAGCATGTGTTTGAACAGAAAGGTCATGCCCAGTCATGTGTGCTAAGTGTTTAGCTGGTAATGCAAAGTCAACACTTTTTTTTCCTCTTCCTTCTCTCTTTGTTTAGGTGAACACTGATGCAATACTGAGGAACAGTTTTTTATCAAATTTTATTTAGTTTCTGTTTCATAGCAAAACTTTTCCTAGCAATGTGTAAACTTACATTATTCTTTTATCAGAAGTGTCATTTTGTCAGTAGCAGTTTTGTTGATGTAATTCCGGACCCAATAAAAATCTATGATAAGAAGCATTAAGTTATTTTTGTACTTCATATATATCTGTTTTTGAAGCATCCATATCTACATCCATTTTTGTTACCTACGAAAACAGAGAAGATGGAGGTAAATAATAGTTCCCTCAAATTATGTTAGGTAAGAAGTTAGAGAAACAGTCATTTTTCCCTTCCATGTTAAATAGTTCTGTTCCTTTTCAAAATACACGAAAATCGAGCACTACTAGTAATATAACCCTTGCATCAGTACAACTTTCTTTCCCAGAAGTAGGGAAAATGGTGACATTTGACATTTGACACACTATGATCAAATTGAGAGACCATTTGGTTTCTGATGGACTAGAAATCCCGTTTTCTCCAATATCAAGTGCTAGATCCAACTAATTATTATGACCTTAAGCAATTCCAGTTCTGTCACTGATGCTTGAATAATTCAATGTCCTTATTTCCCCTCTTGTGCTTTGATCATCTCATCGACTCAAAAGGTGCATCAGGACTGTCTTGTATTATGTATTCATACAATGCTTAGTGTAATAAAGTTCTTATGACTCCTAGAATCACAATTCCAGCTAAAATTTGAATGGTATCATCTCTGACTTCATTTCTAGGTGTTGGAGCTCATGGTACAGCAACGCAGATTGGAGGAGGGACTTTGACCTCGGCAATCACAGTTTAAATTAAAATTCAAATCTTCATAGAAAATGTTCATTTTGTCCATTTATTAAGATGTCTTTCCATGGGAAAGTCATTAGGAAATTTATATTGCTCGCAGACCTGTTTGGGTAATAAAGTCTTCTCTTTATCTCCTACTGATTACCATCTGTCATCTGAATGTTTTCCCTAGAAGAACAGGAAAATGAAATTTATTATTTGCAGCATCAGATAGCAGAGCACTGTGTTGTGTTCTGGCATTCAATTACTGCAGTTTTCCAAATACTTGAAAGACTTAAATCTCATGGAAGAAATATAATCCTGCCCAAGGCTTCATTGAAAAAAAAAAAAAAGTGTCGAGCACTGTTGATTGACTGTTCTTTGTTTGTTTTTAGTTTTCAGAAAGAAGAGGTGCAATGCAGATGTGCTCTGGGGGGGAAACAAACAAAAAAGGAATACAATGACTTAGGCATAAATCTCACACATAAAGCATTGATTATTAGTCATTTCAAGTATAAGACACTTCAAAGAAAGAATTACATATCTTGTTATGGTATTTGAATGGCATGCCTAGTTATTTGAGTTATGATAAGTATTTTAAGGCTTGACCACTCTTAGCCATTACAGAACAGTAAGTCAACAAGTCCTTTTTTTCCTTCCCTTTTCTGTAGGACACACTCTCATAACCGTATATTGCAAATGGAAGCCAAGTGTTGGAAAAAAAGTGCTAATTAGGTGAAGTCTGGGTAGCTCAGATCTAATCCTTGGGCAGCTGCATGTGTTTCCTTTGCTTTTGGTGTAGACCACAGCTCTTCCCACTAAGTGAAGGATTTATCAATATCATCTCAGTCTACCTCTGTAGATGATTTGGCTTGCAGCTATCTCAGAGTTTTTGGCAGAAACTGTAGAGTTGCTCATGCTCCTTTCTCCTGCCCATTTATCCAGCATAATTTAGTACAATTTTTCCTTCCGTGAACCAGCAAGTGACTTCCCTTCTTTCTGACTTCTACACCGCTTGTGGTCCTGTATGCAGTTTCTTAGTCAATGTGATGCTACTGGGCTGTGTGAAGAATGCTATAACAGAAAGAGCCATATTTGGAAGCCTCTCACCAGTGCTGAGTCACAGGCAGTCTCCTCATGAGGGCATAGGGTCCAAAACGTCTCCTTAAAGAGGAAAAGTTGGAAGATATTCTTGGCACAGTTTATATTAACGCAGAGTGTCTCATAATCCCAAACAACTGTGTAATAAATGTGCTCAGATTAAAATGTCTTCATGTTAACTTCAGGTCTGTATACCTAGTAAACACACAAGAAACAAGCTCCTATAATACTACTACTAGTAATAATAATACTAACCACATACATATATTTACTTCAACATTCAATGTATCTTGAAATTCTGTTACTATAAATTCTTCTTGGAAGAAGAAAGGAGCATCTGCTCAGGAGGAAATCAGTACAGGATGGATTTACTAGGCATAAATTGATCCAAAATGGCTTCTCCAATTGAGATAAAAAAACTTCCATGAAGTTTTCATCAATAAATGCCACTAAGACCCCATCAGCTCTCACGCAAGAGATTTATATCCAAAGGAACTATTTAATCTCACACATTTGTTTGTAAGAGTAAAAAATAATAATAAAAACTAGACATATGTTTTGATTATGTTAAAAGCAGGGAAAAAAAGGGGTGAGGATGTCTGAAGAAGCTCACTCACTGGCTCTGATATCTTTTCTGTGGTTCCTTTGGTATGTTCATACTCTTGTTGGCAAAGCTAAATATTAAAGCAGATCCAATTAGCAGTATTATATTCATGTATCAGGAAAGGCCATCTAGCGAGCCCACACATGTCAACAAAAAGGTGAATGTTTGTCGATGAAATAGGATTTTTTGAAGAAAAATAATAACTTTTTGGTCTGCAGTTACTAGATTTATACTGTCTTTGATCAAGTCAAAGGCTAGGAAAGGGGACTCATCAACTACAGGATATGGTGGGTTTCCAAACTCATCACTGGAAAATATGGCCCTCATTAAAAGAATAAAAATAAATCTCTGCCAGACAAATATAATATTTTCTGAATTTTTAATTCAGTTATACAAATACCTAATTTAAAATAAAGGAAGCAAAAGGAAGAATTCAAATCCTTAGTTTCTATCTATGCCAATTAGGGGCCATATTTTGTTACTCATTTGACTTGTATCAATATTTTCTCATTCAGCTTAGTCATTAACTTCAGTGGAACTACATAGCAAGGCACTTCTCTGTCTGAGTAAGGGTGTTGTATTTTGTCCAGTGGACTAATTTGCAGAATAGCATACTAATCTTCTAAAAGGGTAGTAGATTTTACCATATAGATTAATGAAGGACTGAGATCAAAAACCTCAATGCAAGCAGAGCTATCACTACACTGACACACACACAACTCAGGAGGGACTTTGGAAACAGTCAGGAGTATGTAAAAAGGGGAACAGCTTTACGTGTACCTTGAGCCTAGAGCCTAAGACAGTAACTGAATCAAATCACGTACTAAAATAAATTTTCACTTGATTAATTGTTCTCCTCTAGAGTCCTTAAAGAGTTTCTGGTGATGAATAAATCTCAGCATGCACATAGTCTGCATGAGTGCAGAAAGTTGCTTATATTGAATTCTTGACATGAGGCTCAGAACCAAGATGATTCACAAATTAGACAAGGAATTTAAATAGGAATTTGAGCTTTGCAGGAACACTTCTCCATGTCTGTCTCTTATGAGTGCTGCTAAAGGCTGTATCTGTCATGCCTAGTGAGGCACACTTTCTCCATTAAGGTGAACTGTGGCCATTTAGCATGTATTTTATATCTTTTGCTGAAGACGTAACTAAATGCTTCAGACTGTTGATCTTACAATTACAGAATCATTTGCTTATTAATGACAGGTGTGAAGGGAGGTACTCTTTCAGCACTTTGGTCAATGCTGAGTAAACGCAGTGCCTAGAAATACTGGTGTTCTTAGATACAGAGAGTTCAAACTGTCATTCTTCACGTAATGACATAAGAGCATGGAAGGCAGACCAGGAAAAAAAATAGTTTGCACTATGCTTTATGAATATTCAAAAGATATGAAGTTACAGATAAAAGAATGTCAGCCGACAATTCAGGACGAGGTAACAGGCACAAACTTGAACACAGGAAGTTCCATCTCAACATGAGGAGGAACTTCATTACTTTGAGGGTGGCAGAGCACTGGAACAGGCTGCCCAGAGAGGTGGTGGAGTCTCCATCTTTGGAGACATTCCAAACCTGCCTGGATGCATTCCTGTACAACCTGCTCTGGGTGACCCTGCTCTGGCAGGGGGTTTGGACTAGATGATCTCCAGAGGTCCCTTCCAATCCCTACCATTCTGTGATTTTGTGATGTTACAGTCACAGAAATATGTTCCTTCAGATGATTGAATCATCCTATCTATCTAAGGTACCTAAAATTATTTTCTAAAAGTGTCTGTTTCTCTTTAATGACTAAATAGGGAGACCAGAGGAGTAGCTTAACAGTTCAAGTCACTGAGGTGAATCCTACCTTAGTGCTGAAGGTGCTGTTGACCATCCAGAGCTAGCTGGGGAGTCTCATTGCAAACTTATTCAAGGACATAAATTGCATTAAAATCACAAAGCATTTAACAAAAAGGTGTACAGAACACATCTGAAAATGAGGAAGGTCAAGAAAGTGCTGCACCTTCTGGTTGATGACTGTGATAACTGAAGCTTCCCAATAATTCAACATCTCTAGGAGAGATTGCAAAGGGAATGAACAAGGGTCAAATGGTTCGATTCCTCCAACTTTAGAAAAAAGAAATGGGAGGAGATCAGATTCATATTTTTATTTAGTCAACAAGTAAAGTCTGATTTTCCTGAGAGCTGGAAGGGTCATTATCTATTCATTTACTTTGTAGTCTTTTACAGCAATTCCACACAACATAATGTGTTCTTTGGTGACCTAAACTCCTATTTTTGAACAAAATAAACTACAAAACCGATAGTATAAATAGAGGAAGGGAACTACCATCTGTTTCCTTGCTTTAAATAGCCCCTTTAGTGGACGACAGTGTTTCATAATAAAGTCAAAGGTTTCTGTAAGGAAAAAGAAGAAGGGGGAAAAAAAAAAGAGGAGAGAAAAGAAGCCTTCAAGCAAGCAACCTGCCTTGACAGAGAAATAACAGTCTCACACAAAGAAAGAAAGAAAGAAAGAAAGAAAGAAAGAAAGAAAGAAAGAAAGAAAGAAAAAAAACTACCTGACACTATCTTTTCCTTAGTCAGTGTCCTTATTTATATCTGGTTTTAAAAAGATTATTTTAATTACCTACCTCAGTTAATCTAAGATATATTAACACAGGAAGATTCATTCATCCCACATATTATCCAGTCATCTAGACTAAATTTTCCCCTCCCTATAGTGTCTTCCAAAGGATGCACAGTAAATGGGTTTCTAGTAATAGGATCTAATAAAATAATGTGTACAAAAATATTGTGAACAGATTATTTTTCAATTAAATTATTTTTCCATTAGAAGTATATCTGCTGAATATTTTTCACCTTGGCTTTAATGTGCTCCATTTATTTATTTAATGAAGATATGGATGACAATGCATTCATTCTAAATTTTAGTTTTCATAATGGAGTGGCCTTTTCAGACCTCAGCAGAACCCATAATTTCCTGTGCTGAGGGCTGTACAAACATACAAAAAGGAGATTGCTCTTGCTCTGATTAATTTATTATCTAACAGATAAGCCAGACGTAGGATACACCTACATGGGCTCTTGCCCTCTGAGCAGACATGAGCTCATTCTATTTGCATCCAAAGCAGATGGAAATTTTCTCTGCCTGTGCTCCACATTAACTAGAAGCCTTGTGAATACAAATAATTTGGTGTTCAGTCCAAGCTACCGAGTGCTGATCAAAGATGTTATATCTTAACTTGTGCTTAGGGTTTCCTACAGCATCTGTTCAGGAGTATAGATAAAGTGATCTCTGGTATTTCTGAAGAATGTTATATAGATATCTCTGAAGAATTGAAATGGCAATATAGGAGAAGGCAATACGATATTTGGAGATGGCTGGATGGGCAAGATAAAGGACAAGAGTAGCAATTTCTTGGGGAAGAACTGAGTAACTGCAAATTCAAATGCATCGCCCAGAATCAGTGTGCCTGAGCCTACTAGAGTTAATAAGAGTCATTTGACTCTTGGAATGAGCATTTAACTGTCTAATAATTAGCTTTATAAACTCAGCTACTCGTTTGTGTTCCCTCTAGAGTGAACAGAGAAAAGCAGACACTCCCAGACGAGTTAACTGTCCAGTCACCTCAGACATTTAAATTATGATGGACTGAATCATCTGTGGGCAATGCTTTTCTCTCCCCACTGACTACTGAAATAAAAGACAGCACTTCTCATTTTTAGATTACAGAACTGTTTCCCCTTGATTTTGAGATGTTTGGTGTTTCCTTGGTTTTGCAAAGTCTCTATTCTGGTGTGCAACTCATCGCTCAGCTACTATGGGACATTATTTTTATTCTCCTTCAATAACCTTATTTTCTGTATTTTTCCCCCTATTTTCTGCTGCTCTGCTCTTTAAATTCCCAGTCACCAACCCCACCTTAAGAAAAAAAAAAAAGAAAGAAAGAAAGAAACAAACAAACAAACAAGCAAACAAGAATGGTAGAAAAAATAAAACTGATTACAAATCTATTTTACACTCACCCTCACTCCAAGCTGAAATTATCCTGTTCACTGAGGCACAGGTGGTGATTTTCCTAACTTGATTTGGTCATTAAAAATCCTCTAGCTGCTTCAATACTTTCTCCCCGAGGCCCCTATCAGCACTCTCTTCTCCAGTGATTAGAATAGAGCCGATTGGCCTTCTGAACTTATTACAACCCTTTTTCTAATGATCTCATAATGACTGCAAACCTGAGCCCAGCAACCTGACAGATAATGATGTCAATTATGCAAAACAGAAATGATGGCTTTGAATCTAATATACTGTATCTGGAACTTAGGGGGGGATGGGGGGGGGTTGTTGGCTTATTTATAGTTTCACTGACTAACTCTATCATATTTCAAAATGTCAGTAAAAGTTAATAAAGGGGAGGTTTGGGAACCCACACAAGGACGCTGGTTACCCCTGATAAATTTTAAAAAGAGGATTACTTTTTCTTCCTTCCCTTCTTCCTTAAAAAGCTTCTGGGGGCTTTTGACTCTTGTGCTACTCCAGTGAGATTTTATGACTTTAGTCCTTACTTTTTGTTTTCCAATGGAATTCCTATGGGAAATCCTAAGGCTTGGAAGCATGTCAATAGTCAGTGTCAGTGAATTTGTTTTAAATGACTACTTATTAGAAAAAATCACTCTGTGGGTTTTTTTTCCTTTAAATTATCAACAGTTATGGGTTAAATTATGAGCAAGCATTTAAGTCTAAGAGACATTTAACTTTGAGCTTTGAATGAATCAAAATTTGTTCAGCTTTCTTGGAAAACTCCTGTAACCTCTCATGAGAGTGGTGCTTGTATAAGGTGTGCCATGACAAACTCAGATTGAGTTAGGACATCACATCGCACAGTGATGTGACAAAAGTGGAATCCATGTCCCAGCCTAGTTTTCGCTTCACTAATCTGGATTTTCCAAGTCCCAGTTATTCCCACCTTCCTGTGATCCCCAGGCAACAGTAACCTCCTAGCTCTTAGTTCTCATGGTAGTTCGACAACCCCCAATGACCTGTTCTTTTTAGACCTCAAAGATTATGTTTCACAGTTCTAAAATTTAATAAATTTTCATCAGAATAGGAATCTGTCCCAGAGTAGCTAAAGAAGTTTTAGTTTCAGGACATTTTGTGTGATTGCTTAGTGTGAGAAATCGAAGCCTGAGCCCTGTAGTAAGGAAACTGCAGTCCTAGAGATGCAAAGAAGTTAATGATATGGACAGGGACAATTGTGTGATGGAAATAATGGCATTACAGAAGGTGGAATGTGCTTTGGAGTAGTGTGTCGGTATAAGGTTGGACGTGGGAAATATGGAAATTACATCTGTTTATTCCTAACTGAGTATGACCAGAAGGCAACAATCTTTCAAACGGACATGCTACATTGCCTGTTCTAAAAAGCAGTGATAATACTGCAGCCAGTTCCAGGAGTGGGAATAAAAAGTGCCTGTAATCAATGCAAATAGATGCATAACATTCTTCAGGTCTGATCCAGTACATAATGCAATTGACAGAAGAGCTCCTATTGATTTCCATAACGTTAGATGAAACCTCAGGTGGCAGAGATGCATCCCAAAAGATGATTCAAACTTTATTATTTTTCTCACATTATGAAAAAATAAATGCACAGATTTTTCAAAATCAGATACTTTTCACAGGGCTTTAGGATCCAATAATTTGTAGTGAATCATAAGTACTCTTTATATAATTTATTAGAATACATGTTTGCAGATGAATATTTAAATGGTTTTATTTATAGTAGCATAGGAAATGTACTTGTAGTGATCTCATTATTTTCCGGTGGAGAGAGATGGTGAGAAATCCTACACAGGGGCAAACTCAGAAATCAGAAATGAAGAAAAAGTTATTGAACCACCCAACTGTAATATCACCTCACCGTAAATGTCAGATTTTTCTTTACAGTGGTGATACTGTGTCATCCAGGTTTTAGCAGGAAGGGTGACAGTTTCCATCACTGATACACACCACTCTCCTAAGACACTACCTGCCCCAGAGAGAAATATCTCATTACTGTGGCTGATCACATTTCCCCTCCATGCCAGCCCCACCTTGTGACACCGGCGGAATGTCCAAGTCGAGTGACTTCTGAGGGAGATATTAGCACAATATAAAAAAACCCAAAAGCCCAAAAAAAAACCACCCCCCCAAAAAAAAAAGGTGTGAGGACATTAAAGAAAACACTGAGCTTTCAAGTGGTATTTTTTTGCTTGCTTTGTTGGCTGACTGCATCCAGACCACCAGTCATGGCTATGTCTCTATTGCATTGTCAATAAAATGGAGACTTAACATTTTTCTATATGTGTATCTTTCCTAGGTATATATCCTTTACAACACCTCATGGGTGTTGTAAATCTTTAGATAATTTCACTGAACTCATATATTTTTACATATGTTGACCACAAGTTGTCCATTAATAAAACAAACAAACAAGCAAAATATAATTATTTCATCTGCTAAATAGGTTGTATATATATGAAGGTAATAGAAAGGTATTTTTATCTAAAAATATTTTCCTCACTATTAGATCTCTTTAAGAGTATTCTTATTATTCCATACTGTATTTATGTATTTACCACATGCTCCATACAGTGATACCTCCGCCAAGACCTGGATATTTGCAGAATGTCCTGGGGTCAAGAAAGAGAATTTACCACTCATTAGTGGCTGAAGAGGGACAGAAGACAGCCATTGAAGAATTTATTTTCAAGTAGGAGTGATTCTGGTGGAATTAACTGAATGTGAGGTTGTATATTTTGTGTGTAGCTTCTTTTGTGAGCCACTTTTTCCAAATCCAAAACCATTTGATTTTTTTGTGAATTTATTTTTTTGGTTTTGGTTATTTTTTTGGGTGCTTGTCATTGGAGATAAGATTTTAGTCATAGTCTGGGTCAGAAACAACCAATTTAATATTCATATTTTTGTGCTTGTAACCCAGAGTGCTACTGAATCTTTTGTGCTCTTGTAGTGCATGTTCATGTCTACTTTGCTCTTCCCTACCACTTTTCAGTGTTTCAGTACAATAAGCACACTAACTCAGGAGGTGCTTGCTTGGGCTGTAGCGCTTTGGAATTTATGATGTCTTTAATTTCTGTGAGAGAAACTACCATTTTGTGGAGTGGTTCCACTTTAAAATATTTTATTTCAAACACTCCAGTGCAATGACAAGGTGTGGAACATGCAGTAAGTGTTGTAGCGCTCCAAAGGCAAATATATTTAATTTCCATCTTACATTTAATTGATTGCTTAATAATAGCATTTGTTGCTGAGGAGTATGGTGCAAGTAGAATTGACATTGAAGGAAATAAGTGCAAACAAAGATACATCTGTTATACCAATGCTTTTATTTTCTCTACATGCAGTAACATCTCATGTGATGGACAGGAGAATTACTCTTTCTGTCCAGAGAAAAAGCTATATAGCAATAGTTATTAAAGAGCAACAGGGGAAATAGATATCACATATTGAATGTGTCCAGCACTCTCATATTGTTGGGAAAGAAAAGCAAAATCTTAGGTACCAGGTGTAACTAATACTTCAGTTCAGCTGCTGTGCCCACTTCTTTTAATATTTTATTTCCAGCTGTAATAGCTTTTTGTCTTTTGAAAATTACAAAAAGTTATTATTTCTCCTATAAGCCATAAATTCTATCAGGTTTAGGAACAGGCTTATATGTCTCTGAGAATATGACTAACCCAGATATTGGTTTTCTCACTGCTTAAAAAAATAGTTGATTATCACTTATTATTCTCTATATGTCAAATAGTACAAGTCCAGGACTTTTAAAGTAAAAGCCTACTTGTCTGGCACTTCAGAAGTACATGTCAAAGGAAGTCCAGCCCTGAAGAGTTTACAATGCAAGGATAAAACATAACAGAGCAAGCAAATATGACAGACAGATGGTGTGAACACAAGGTACCAAGAGCACAATCATTACCAGTGTCATAAGCAGCAGTCATGACCCACCAGCTGCCTACCTGCTACAGGAGTTTCAGGTACCCTGACAGAGATCAGCACAGGAAAAGGAGTGAGGTGACTGCTGGCTAGAAGTATAACAAAAAGACTTGGGTTGTTATTGTATTTCATGGCTTGGCAAAGCCCTTGGGGATGGGGGTAAGTAGGATTGTGCGCTTAGAGACCATCCTTGGACCGACTGACTTTTCATGGTGGTGTTTTTCTTGTCTCACAATAACAGAACAGCATTATTTATGAGGGACGTGGGCATTACAAATCTACCTCACTGAAATTTCTTATTTGTCAGTCATAAAGAAGACTTCTGGGGCATGATAAATTGGAGGCCTGTAACCAACAGTGGACTCAACTATGAAACTTGATGAGGCAAAGTGCGCTACATTCACTGCTGTTCAATCATCTCATGGTCTTTGTTATCCCTGCCCCCACCCCAGACAAATCCAGTGTAAAAAATCTCTGCCCCTGTGTAAAAAAATATCATCTGAGAGATAATAGATGTAAATATACTTTAGGGCATGTGCGTTTGTACAGCTGTTTACACAGCGTCACCTTGATCCTGGCTGGGCAATCTCAGTCACACTCAAGCACTCGGTTCATCATGCACTCCTCCAGGCTGACCTTTGAGACTTGGAGAATGTGTGTGGGACTTAAAACGATTTGTGGCTGAGAGTGTCTCCTTCCATTTGTCAATGATGACAATGAATTTCCTTCCCACGTGCTTGCCAGCAGCTAATTATTTCCTCCCTCATCCAGTCCACAGTGAGGAATGATATCTTAAGCCACAAATAACAGCAGTTTATTAATACAAAAGGGAAGCTGGTGACCACAACAAGTTCTTGTGTGGCTTTGCCTAGTGGGATGATAACTTTGTGAGACAAACTGCCCTCTAAGGGCTGGTCTTCATGACAGTTAATTACTTATTGTTGCAATAGAAGTGAAAAAATGAATCAGAACATGCACATAAAAACTCCCAATGTCTGGTCATGCAGCTCCCTCACGCAGCCTGAGGTTATCAAGGAAACTGTCACTTGCAAAACCCTCCTGTTGGGAAATGTGCTTGCAGTATAGAACAAATACTTGGGAAACATATTTTCAGAAGCACGAAAAAAAGTGATAAAAGGCCTGGAGAATCCCATCCTGTCTCCACACTTTTCTAAGTTCAAAGGCCAGATCATCTCCTAGTAGATTTGCCATGGAAAGCATTTGTTTATGTCCCAAACTGCCTTGTCATTTCTGATCTAAAACACTGTGAAAAAAAAGGGTCTTTGTCTCAAGACTTCTTTGATTCATAATAAATCATTGATGGGAAGAAGAAAATACCAGGGAAAGTATTATTAAAAAGACTAAAAAAGATTTGTTGGGAGGGATCTCTGGAGGTCCTTTATACCAGCTTCCTACTGTGGGTAGGACTCGTGTCCTCACTGCGTTGGCAAAGGTTTGCCTAGACAAACCTGGAAGACTTCCAAGGAGGGAGATTCCACAAGGAGGGTTGTTTGATCTAAGCAGCTGATGGCTGTTATGTTCTTAATTTCAAAAGCATGACCACCATTTAGAAACAGAATATGGGGCTATGTATGACCTAATGTGACTATTCCCACATTCTCACAGTCTTCTTATTTTTTCTTTTTTGTTTTCCATTGATAGCAATGAATCCTTACATTACCAAAGACACACCTTTACCTTCCTAAATCAAAAGCGCTCTTTTTTTCAAGTTTAAAAATACTAAACTTCAATTGTTTATTTAATAGAATCTGTATTGGGTTTATGTGGCAAGGTTTTGGTAGTGGAAGGACTGCAGGGGTGGCTTCTGTGAGAAGGTGCTGGCAGCTGCTCCCCATGTCTGATAGAGCCAGTTCCAGGATGGGCTCACCACTGGCCAAAGCTGAGCCAATCAACAACATTGGTAGCAGCTCTGTGATGACATGTTTAAGAAAGGGTAAACACTGCTGTGCAACAGTAATTGGGAGAGAGAAGCGAGAAAATGCAAGAGAAAATAACACTTCAAACACCAAGGTCAGTGAAGAAGAATGAGGACAAGGTGCTACAGGTGCCAGAGCAGAGATTCCCCTGCAGCCAGTGGTGAAGACCATAGTGAGGCAGGTTGTCCCCCTGCAGCCCATGAAGGTTCACATGCTAGAGCAGGTGGACATGCCCTGAAGGAAACTGCAGCCCATGGAAGCCCATTCCAGAGCAGGCTCCTGGCAGGAGCTGTGGCCAGCCCATGGAGAGGAGCCCATGCAGAAGCAGGTTTTCTGGCAGGACCTGTGACCCTGTGGGGGACCCACACTGAAGCAATCTGTTCCTGAAGGGCTGCACCGTGTGGAAAGGACCCGTGCAGGAGCAGTTTATGAAGAATTACAGTCAGTGGGAAGGACTCATGTTGGAGCAGTTTGTGAAGGACCGTATCCCGTGGGAGGAACCCCATGCTGGAGCATGGCAAGAGTGTGAGGAAGAAGGAGAGGCAGAGATGAAGCATTATGAACTGACCGCAACTCCATTCCCAATCCCCTTGCGTTACTCAGGGGGAGGAAGTAGAAGAGTTGGGAGTAAAGTTGAGCCTAGGAAGAAGGGACAGATGGATGAAAGGTGTTCTTAATTTTTTTTTTTATTTCTCTCTATCCTACTCTGATTTTAATTGGCAATATATTAAATTGTTTTTCCCCAATTCAAGTCTATTTTACCCATGATAATAACTGGTCAGTAATCTCCCTGTCCTTATCTCCACCTATGAGCTTTTCATAGTATTTTTTTTCCCTGTCCTGTTGGTGGAAGAGGAGTGATAAGAGTGGTTTGGTGGATACCTGGTGGCCAAACAAGGTTAACACACCACAGAACCTAAGTGCAGATCACTACTCCAAGTGCTGTTCAGAAATAGCCAGTAATCTGAATATTTTTTATTTTATTTCATCACTGTATCCTTCATTTTTGCAAAAGATTAAATTCTTCAAAGGAAAACCTAAAGGATTCCAATAATAAGAATTAACAAAGAAAACAAACAAAGCCACCCCTAGAAATAATAAATCGATATTTCCTGTGCTGTGCAGATTTGGCAGTGGGACTGGGATAAATGGATCCTTCAGTTAAATGAAATAATATATGGTTTGCTGCATCTGTGAATTAGCTGCATAAAGATAACTGAGGCAGGTAAATGCTGAATAAGACTGGATGATATGCATTAGAGAACCAATTGCATCTGTTAGCAAATAGTCTTTATATTAGGGTGCCCACTAAATATTGATGCCAAGCTAGCACTTGAAATGAATGGCTGCAGATCCTAATTTGATAACTTGTATAGATATGCTGGAAGCAACGGAAATGTGTTGATTTGGACTACTTAGCAAAGAATAACCGGTGCCTTAAAAGAGAACATTATTCTGTAAATGCTGAACATCTGCGTTCTCCCTGTCACTGTCACAACTGAGATGAGATTTTCTTAATCTAATTTGCAGGATGTATTTAAATTAGAAAATTAGACCTTCCATCTACTCCACACATACCTAAATCGCAAACTTTGGAATCTACAGCTTTTTAGATAGTTACAGGCAAGATACACTCTGGGTCAGGGTCTGAGCCAGGATTCAGCACAAAGCTTTGTCCAAATTAAAGGAGCTCTGGGGAATGACTTTGCCATTTTAACTCAGATATCCTAAGTGAAAACTCATCTTAGGTGACATCCTTTCCCTACACCCTCCAAAAAATTGAGTTTGCTATTAATAGCACTTTTTCATTCATAGTTTCCCTCTCAGTCAGTGTGGCCATTCCTGTCACAACCTTGCTGTCACAGATACCATCATTCTTCTCTTTCATAAAGCACCATTTTCCTACAGCAATTTTTGTGCCTAAATACAACTGACTTGAATTGATAAGAAAGAGCAGAAAGTCCCAGAGAACAAACAGTTTGAAATGATTAAACATTGCTTTAAATTAAAAGCTGAACAAACTCATTTTATGGTCACAGGAGAGAGGCCTTGATACAAGCATATACATATTCTTACCTTTAGATTAACTGCACTTGCAAGGCTGTGAGAAGCCTGGCTCCGTTTTCTTGATGACCTCATAGTTTCCTGGGAGGCTGCTGTTCTTAATTTTTTAGCTGTCCGGTCCTCTGAAGCTGTCCTGTCCTCAGGCTGAACAAGCTCCAGTCCCTCATCCCCAGTCTCCTTACTGGGCAAGTGCTCTAACCCTGAACAACTCAGTGCTCCCCACTGAACTCATTCCAGTTTGTATCAGGGGAGACAAAACTGGACGCAGTATTCTAGATGCAGTCTATAATGTGGATGGATCTCATGCATTTTATCTATCAAAAACATGATCTCAACCTAAAACTCAACAACAGAGGATAAGTTTGGGCTGTCTCTCCAGCTCACTGGGAAAAGATGCAAACTGGCAAATAACAAATCATCTATATTGGATACCTCTGATAAAGATTTCTCTCTCCATTGACTGTAGAGAGCAGTAGAGACTGTAAAGTCTGGTGGTTTAGTTTAGTGTGGGTGGTAAAATATGCAATAATCAAAGACAAGGAAGATGACTCCGTTCTTCCCAGTCTTGTTTCATCTTTACTATTCTTTTCCCTCCAAACCAGAAAAAAAACAATACCCACCCAGCAATACTTTCAGTTATAGCTGAATGCTTCAACTCCTGAAGCCGGATTTGTTCACTCTCAAGATAATCAAACTCACTCATCTCTAAAAATCATCAGTCTGAAGTAGCAAGGGTGTTAATTATTTTCAGTGTTTGTTGGAGGCTATTAAGCAATTAATAAATTAAAGTTGATCATGTTTCCTGGAAATGTTACAGTGCTGATTAACTGCTTGTTAAAATAAGGAACATATACGAACCATTTCCATACAATTAATCTTTTTTATTCCTCATTTCTTACTTATTTATTGACTAAGATGTGCTTTCTGAAAGCAGGGTTTATGCCTAGGAACAGTAACGGCACAATATTCAGAACTCTGCTAAGCACTTTGCCTATAGATATATTATATGTATACCTATTTAACACATTGCAGTGAGAGATTTGGAGAACACAGGATTGATCACATTTCATTCTCAGGAAGAGTTTGCAGGTTGGTGTAAGGTATTCAGCCTAGCAATGCAGGAGCCAAACAGTTTTGGATAAAGTAAAATTTCCAACTACATAAACCACCTTCACTGGAACTGCACTGCATTCCAGCACCTAAACATATTTTGCCTGAAGTTCAGCCAATAAAAAACCAGCACATTTATCTTAGCTGTGCTCCCAACTCAGACAGAAGACCCTGTTCCCACAAAGACTTGATATTAACAATTAAGAATTCTAATTCCTCTTTGAAATAAACAAGAACTTTGGGATTTACCTAACTCTGACTTAGTCTTTGGGAAAGGTTTGCTTCCAGTAAGGAAGTCATGTCCTGGTTTCCAGTCTTGCCATGTTCTTATTCAACTTGTCAGAAAAAAGCAGCATCAGAATACTTAGCGGAAAGCTTTGCTACCAGCTAATAGCAGCCTGGTTATGGCCTAGTGATTCACACTGATATATTGAGAGGTCTTAGATCCTCTGTCAAGCTTCATTTACAGTGAAAATGAGCCAATGACTCTTGTCTATTTTCCTTCCCAGGCTATCAGAGCAGCCATCTCCTGACCATGTTTCCTATCCCTAGGGAAGGGCACAATTATGCTGATAATCACTTTCTTGATTCAGTCTGACATGCAATTTCTCTTCTCCTCCAAATCCAACAAGTCCTTTTTTAAGCACACTTCTTCCAAAAGATGTTTAAATATTAGATCTCCTGCACAGAGACAAGCATTAACCTAACTGATCCTGGAGTTCATGAATACTCCATTGAACTAATTAAAAAAAAAGAATTGATCTTCTATAAGTTAGTAGCATAACTTTATCCTTTCATTGTGCTGTCCCCTCTTATTTCCATCTCCTTGACTTTGTTTGGGAATTGCGTCTTTGAAATAGAAGCCCCTCATAACAAGGGTAACTCGCTTCCCACAACACGGCAAAGCACCTGGACAGCTGAGTGATAAAAATAATAGCTAAGTAATAACAACTAATGAGCACTGCTGGTACTGTGCTATCTTTAATAAATAGAAACAGCTTAATTTTTTTCTGCAGAAATTATTTTTAATAGAAAATTGCTTCTTTGATAGAAGGGACATTTTCATGGAATGGGACAGCTTTCTTTGGGTGAGGAAAAAAAACAAACCAAAGCAGAACCTGTTTATTTCCTGAAGAACCGAGGCAGACAAACTGCGTTGTTTTGTCTATGCTAATCAATAATATATGCACATATATTTATGTATGTGTGTATATATATTTGTACCTGCCTAAGATATAATGGAGTTGAATTTTGTTGGTTTTCCTCTAATACACTTTTTAAAGTCATACGTGCACAGATAAGACACCAACTCTTATGTTCCAAATCCATTCTGCCATAAAAATTTGAAATCTTGTTTGTACTGGACTGGGGAGAGTTTTTGTACTTACAGGAGCTGGGTATTGCCCCATATCTTATTCAACAGTGATGGTGCTAACATGCATACCCAGTTCTGAGCTGCTTAAACCCTCACCTTGCAAGCACAACTTAAGTTAATTCTAAAGCCCAAAAGGAAGATTTGACTGACACCATTTCACTTAATTTTTGAGCTGAAACCATGCAAACCCATCCATAAGTACGTATTCTCCTTTGCACTTATTTAAAACTTGCACCAATGTTCCATTATGATTCTGCAAAGATTCATTCATATCCAAGGTGAACCTGCTTTTAATTTGTTGAGGGATTTTTTAATCAAAATAGAAAACCTGGAAAAATTTTGCCGGTAAATGGTTGGTTTAACTGTACAAAAATGTACATGGTCCCAAACCTATCCAGTCCTCTTTTTCTTGTATTTGCAATTACTGGAGCATATACACATGAACAATGCACATGTCTATTTTTCCCTCTTCCTACCTTTCTGCACGGAACAAGTAGCTGTGTTGAGGGGGATTTCTGTCTGTCAAATCTAAGTTGTTTATGAAGCACATATCAAAATTTAATTTCTACCTCTGTACTTTGTAGAAAACCTATTTTATGGAGATGACAGTTTATTTCAGGACTTAAAGCTAATACGGGGGATACACAGAGCTGTGAAGTCCAGTCCTTGAAGGAGAAACTTATAAATGGTTTGTAACCACCAGTTGAGCTCACAGTTCAGACCATTTGATAGCTCAGGATGAGAAGGGCCATGTAGTAAGTCCAGGGGTAATTTGTTGCAGAGGCCCAAGATTAAAATTTCTATTTATAAAATATACCTTTTCTTCAGTTGCTCCTACAGGACTGCTAGCTACTGTAAATGTGCCTTTCTGGTTTAGGCTGTAATGATTAAAATTATGTCTCCCACTGAAAGTAAGTTTTTAAAACTGAATATGAAATGATGTACTTAAAATTTTCTGTGTGAAAATTCAATGATAATCACACTTTACAGCATAAAACTACAGGGCCCGATTAAGTTTGACATTAGCAAGAACTCTAACAAGACATTACTAAGAAAAATAACACACTCAAATGATATGGTTTGGCTCTTACCACATTAGGGAAGTAATAAGCTTCTAATATCTGTACTGCAAGACATAGCAAAAATAGAAAAGCATCTTTCCTGTCAGAGGTTTTAACGGAAAATCTAAACAGAGAAAAAAGAGAGGAAATGTAGCTTTAGCAGAAGAAAAGCAAGAGTAGCCAGAGGCTGACCTACATTTGAAATATAAAAGAGCCCAACAGCAGTGCTCACTGCAGCTCTAAGAATGCAATTTCAAGTATTTTCCATGACTTCCTATGAAACGGTGATAATCCAGTCTGAACCAGTGCAGCAGCTGTTGCAATGATCTATAGGAATTATCAGTAATAAGTCTCAGAGGAGGTTGAAAATGTGCAGTGTGAGCAGATGAATCCTCCTCACCTCCTGCTGGACAGCAGTTCCTTCTTTGATCCACACGCGAGGAGTACCAGAGGGCAATGGAGTTGCCTTGTTATTTTCCTACTCTGTGAGCAGCGTTATTTTATAATGAACCTCAATCAGACTTCATGATTTTTGCAAGTCTATTAGTCAGAGAACCTGCTTCATCTTGCCCCCTTGTAATGGGATTTGCAAAGCAATTATACATCCCCGTCTCAGTTGATGTGCCTCGGACTAAAACCTTACACATGACTGCATTAGTTTATCACAGTAACACATACACTTTATAACACACCTCTGCTACCTGCCACAACAGTCAAAGAAATTAAAGAAAAAAAGAAAAGTGGGAAGTTTCTAACTGTTGCCGCTGTAGTTATTTTCCCAGACAGTCTCAATTAATTTCCTTTAAGGCTGACAGTAGTCCGTGTTTTCATCCACAGATCTCCAAGCACATTTGAAAGGCTGGGCATGTATTGATTCTTCTTTATAGAATAACTGAGGAAAAATAAATGTTTTTCTACATAAACAAAGGAATTCTGCTTTCTTCTGGACAAGCATCTGGGACAAGTCAGTGCACTGCAAGGGACCACATGTGCAGTGCAGTGGAGATATGAGGCAAAGACCACCTGTATGATCAGGATTTCAGCTAGCATATCTTTACATTATAAAAAAAGTCAAGAAAGACAGCTTTGTTGAGCAGTCATTAGCTTCTGGCTCTTGGCTGTTTAAAATGGAAATGGAAGGGGTGCCAACTAAACCGGTGATGGGTTGTACGAGTGTATATGAAAATAGGCACATGGGATGAAAGAGTAGTTTAAACGTTTCTCACTAATCCATTTTCTTTTCAGTCAGAAAAGAAAGGTGGTTTGTCAATAAATGAAATTAATCTTACGCTTTTATCCACTTCAGTGAAATGTCTGCAGAGCAGGTTGCTGAGGTCCAGAGTGATCAGAGAAGAAGACAGAAAGGAATGTATCCATGAAAGATCGACAGAGCAGGGACAATGAGTCCCAGCTGATAGCTTCTGAAGTAGGGAAGAGCCAAACCAGATAGTACCTTGATCCTTAGTTTATTATACTCAAAGACTCTAATGATCTAACAAGGAATATAATACTTTTCTTATTTTTTCCTTTTTTTCTTTTTTTTTTTCTTTTTTGAGGAGGGTGAGGAGGATGGAAATAGCTCTGATTTTGTAATGTTTAAGGGTCCAGATGTGGCAAGTTCCCAGCCAAAGTATTTTTTCCAGTATTTTTCCCCGCTCTTTCTCTCTGTTGATCTCTTCTATATGCTACAGTACATCTGTTCTCCTTGGTTATTTTCACTGCAAGCTGGCAGGATTTGTTTCTCTTCCAACATGCCAATTTAAAAAATAAATAATCCTGCATTGTGTATAAAATTCATTCCCATGAGACCAACCCTCTCCTAATGAAGTCAGTTGTTTTATTTTTTTCATACACCAGATCATTTACTCTGAGATGATATTAATTTACAACTGGAATCACAATTGACACCTGGCAGTGCACTAAACAATATGAGGCTTCCAATCTACATCATTAGATGCTCATGCTTTGCTGAATCTCTGCTCATTAAACTCCAAATCCTGTCTCCAGTGAAGTCTCAGCAGCTTGTTGGTCACTGGGGAGTTCCTTCTGAAATAAAGAGGTAGGGACACTCCACAAATGCCTCAAAAACTGAGGGTTGGAGCAGCTGTCCAGATTCCTGTGCCCGTAGCTTCATCTATTCTGGCAGAAAAAGCTGGATGATACGCACGGTGGTGGATTCATCATTTATACTTTCCCCTTCCCTCATTTGTGCCAAATCCCTGATGCACGTTGGTAGACTCAGGCTTTAAAGATGAGCTGGAGATACCCATTACAAACATAGCCTCCCCCAATCAGCAGAGATATGTTAGCTATGGTGCCGGAAAAACTATCACTTCCCACAGAGATTAGGACCAAAGGGAGACACTTCCAAAGCTATAAAACCCGAGTAATTTGATGGTGAGCCATAGAAATACAGTTCCGGAGTCAAGCAGCTGCAGAAATTTGCTTTCCTGCCTTACTGCTTAACAAATTAGCTGTAGATATAATATGCCTGCTACTCAGATCTCAATCATGGGACAAATCTGAGGGACATTCACAGAGGTTGTTACTGTTTCTGTACGTGTTTTGTGGTTGTGGAAAGAAACAGATGCTATTTAATTGGAAAGTAAGTCCCCCGCTAGATAGGCCTAGTTAGATTTGTGGTATAGTACTTGTCACCGGCAATTGTTTCTAAGGGCAGACCTTGCAGGAACATTGAATCATTTCTTCCAGCTAAGACAAGCTATTGTCTCAGTCAAGAGGTAACGTTGCTTTGACTCATCCAGCAGAGTTTTTGACTGTGCACACAGTGTTGTTAGATTAGGTCTTACGTGAGGCAATATAGAAGAACTACTTATTTTAGGTTCAACTATAGGCTAAGACGCTCCTTTCCAGCTCAGGCTCTCTCTGGTGTTTTGTACCAGTGAGCAGCTACATAAGTGATAGCAGAAGTAAAATTGGATGTGATTCATTGCTGAAGTAATTCATGTTCACAGTAGAAAAGTTAGTTGTAAAAAAAAAAGAGAAAAACAACCAAAATTTATTAAATATTGATTGCTAAAGTGAAGTGGGATTTGGAATGCGGAGAGGGGAAGTTTTGAAAGTGCTTTCACAAGCAATGGAGTTACTTGAGGACTACAGAACAGCTGTAGATTTTACACTGGTCACCTTCAGCCTTGTAAAGCAGACCTTTGCAGCAGGGAAGAAACGGGTGATGTTAATTGGAGAAAGTTCTTGGAAGTAGAGAGAATGGTACTGGATTTAGCAAAAGACTCATAAAGAGTAGGAAGTGAATTATTTTATGTATGTATTTGTGTGCTTGTGTATTTAAGAGATAACTATCATGAGTTGGGAGGAATTTGCATTCTCCTGTAACATTCAACAATGACATTCAACATGAAAAAATATCATCATTGTCAGTACTTACAGAGACTGGATATAAGGAAGAAATTTTTTACAATGAGGGTGGTGAAACACTGGCCCAGGTTGCTCAGAGAGGTGGTAGATGCTCCATCCCTGGAAACATTCAAAGTCAGTTGGACGGGGCTCTGAGCAACCTGATCTAGTTGAAGATGTCCCTGCTCATTGCAGGGATTGTTAGACTAGATGAACTTTACAAGTCCCTTCCAACCCAAACCATTCTATGATTCTATGATTCTGTGATTCTATGGATGAACTCTCATAGAACTTGTTTTCATACTATCACTACTAAAAGAGTAGTGGAAGTACTAAATTAGTTTGTAGTGAAGATAAAAAGACACAAATAAGGACAGAAGAGCATCTGTCAAGCTAGTCATCCTTGAGACACTGAGTGGTACTGAGTGGTTGTCAATCAGTGTTCTGCAGGTTCCCAGATGATATATGAGATACTTCTATCAGAACTGTGAATGGTAAGAATATAGGGTGAAATTGAATACAGGGAGATCTGCACTTTCATGGACATTTTTTAGGAATCTCTGTAATGATAAAAAGTGGAAGAAATAGGTAGGTTAGTTTAGACATATTGGTTGCAGAAAAAACTTGTTTTTTTCACAGCTTATGTCTATTCTGTCTTTAATTCAGCAAAAAGGTTAGAAAGAATGAGAAAGGAAGACTGTTCAGTGATTGTCACCTACATAATACAAGTTTTGTTTTCTTTTATTTTAGGAATTCCAGAAGTTCTTGCTTGAAATTGATTTCATTCTTTATCTATCTGAGATAACTGTATTATCAATCCTGACAGAAAAAGATTGATTTTCTTTACTATGTGAATGAAAATACGGCCTTAGACCGGGGACATCAGAGGGGTGTCCATGGACATATCCCAGCCTTACGTTTGTTCACACATGCTTAAGCTCTTCTGTATGTAATTTTACTCGTTTTGGCTGGCACAGTGTTAATTTTCTTCATAGTAGCTTGTACAGTGCTGTGTTTTGGATTTGTGATCAAAACAGTGGGGCTGAGGTGCCTAACGGTGCTAAACCACAACAGAGTCAAGTAAGATACTAAAGAAAACAGTGGAAGAGAACTGCTGCTAGGCCTAAGCAGAGATTTTTATTTATATGGTCTCCTTTTTGTCCTCTTTTGCTCCCATGATTTTTCCATTCAGCTTCCTGGAGTACTCGGGGCTGTGTCTGGCAATTGGTTCCAGTTCACCTCTTGATAGATAGTACAGCCATTTGAAACACTTGTTACACACGAAGTGACTAATATTATAGTTTTAAAAAAACATGGTTGCAACTGATGCATTGTCTCTCAGCCATTTCTCTTGTTGCTGTTGCTGCCAATAGAATGGGCTCCTATTGTGACATTTCTTTCCCTTTTCCATCAATTTTTGTCTTAAAAATGGGAGTTAGAGTTGTTACATGTCACAGTCTCTACTGTGCAGTTAAAATAACCTCCTATGGATACTGAGATTTAACTGCTTACTGGGACTATGTCAGGCTTTTAAGGCCTCTGAAAAGAACACAAGAGAGCAACACAGATTTCTGGAGAGAGGGTTATTCAAACTCAAGTAAAGTTATGCAAGGCTCCTATTTTATACCTTGCATCTGATTTGAAAACAAATGACAGCAAGGGAAATTGAAGATGGCTAGCTACCATGAGGTCTTTTAATCATAACCAAAGTAGTACACAAGGGGTGAATTTGGCTTTTGCTTTCTGTAGAAAATGTCATTTTTGAAATCCATAACTTGAGAAATACTTTTTCATAAAATTGAAGAGCTACTTCATAGTCATAGAATTGGTGTAAATTTTCAATAGACCTTACATTTGTACTCCAGTGATATGCAATCCATTATGAATAGCAACCCCACACTCCCCAGACTAACCATGTCTGAAATAATGGGGTAAATAAACAGCCCAGACAGAACTCAGTTTGCTGACTTCGGCCTGGGTATCAGCCCCAATGACGATATCATGCTGATGCAATAGGAATCGCTATTTTGCCTTTTTGTAAGCTTTCCAGGACAGAGAATATCTTTCTGGTTCCATAAAGTACCATGTGTGGTGGGACCTTAATTTGTGTGTAATACATCTAGTTACTGTTTCAATATGAATAAATAAAGCTAATCATGTTTCAGTAAGAAATCTTAGCTTTTTAGCAGAGTCTTCCTCCTATATGATAGATTTCTTTCTAGGTGTACTGGTATTTGATGTGTGATTCATCCTTTTTTGATCATCCAGTCTTGTTGTCTTAATGCTTTGGTCATGGGCTGTCCATGCTCATTTGCTATTGTAAGACTAGACTTAAATAGCATCCCCACACGTTATAACTGTACCCACGCGAGGTACCCAGGCCTTGCATGCAGGAACTAGTATAAGCGTACCCAGAAGATAGGAATTAGGAAGAAATAACTTTCCCTTGAACAAAAGGGAAATGGGGAAGAACTAATGCTTCAGAAGATGGTGTAGTTTTTTGTTTCATTGTGTTAATGCTGTCGTCAACCCTTAGATCTCTTCCAGCTTCTAGACAAGTCAATGGATTTTTGGTTTTGCTTACCTTTTAGTTTTCCTTTCCTGTTTTACTAAATGGTAACTTGTGGATCTATTTTGGAACTTCATGTTCCTGTCCATGGTGATAGCATCTGAATGTAACCATTTAAAATTGATGTCAATAACAAAGTCTCTGGTGAATATAGAGTATGGTCAGTATGAAACTGAGGGAGTAAAAGAAGTTGCACTGTCTTCTCATCTCCTAAAGGATAATGTTTTTCACAGTAGAACTTTCTGCACATAAATTGTGTGTTGGAAACATATAGAAACAGTCAGTCCAAGTCAGTTAATGCAGACTATAGTCATGTGGAACCAGGCTCGGAGATGTGATTATCTGATTGATAATGTCAGAACATAATCACAGATTTTGGGTGAAGGCAGAATAAGGGTCACAACACATAGCTTATTAAGAGCAGCACTGTGGATGAAATATCTAGACATAGAAACCAGAAGCTGGATGGTCCTGAGGTAATCAAAGCCACAAACCAAGTCTTCAGACTGTGTTAATTAGGATTTCTGTTGACATAATCATACAGGACAGGCTCTACTCAGTTTACAGGGTGCATGTGTGTCAGACCATTCTGTTTCTGTTCATCTTTTTTTTTCCTGTAATAACAATTTTTTCTGCTCTGAGAAAGACCCTTCCTTTCTAACAACTTATTTGAATTGTAGAAAGGAAAAAAAAGTCACACCAGGTATGTGAAGATCTTTAAAGAAAACATTCATGAGGAATGAGGAACGTAGTTCACTAAAGTTTCTTTATCCAAATCTGAAAACTGTTGCAGATAACAGTTTTGCATTTGAAAAGGAATGGCTTGTAAGGAAGACGATTTAGTTGAGAGCAAAAAGCCCATCAGCCTTCTTCACTAAGGAATGTATTCAACCCAGTATGTAGTCATCCTTTTTTGTCATGCTGCAGGAAATTTCCTCTGCCATTCAAAATCCAGAATACGTTTTTAAATCTTAAACAACAGAAATGAAAACAATACAAAATTGAAAATAATATTATGTTAAACTTCCTGCAATTGCCTAACTACAATTCTGCCACTGATCCTGGTGGCTTGGGCTCTACAGTCTGCTCACCGCTTAAAGTATTTCTTTATTGCTGCCTTGCCCTGTGTGCAGTTACACAAAAGTCCTTTTGAAGCTCTGCCACGGAGCTTGGGCTCAGTAACAAATGAGTGAGGTTTTGTCATTTGTGTGCCAATATAACAGATACAATAGCATGCCTGCTTCTGTAGCCACTAGATCTGAAGACTTCCTCAGCCTGTGAATTGCTGTTTTCCCTCAGCACACACGCTTTATTCATACACCTCTTACTGTACCCCCTATCTAGTTCTTCAAGAACCCTCTTAGCAATAAGCACAGTCTCGTCCCATACCTCTTCGTCTGCACTAATCCCCCTCAATATGCATTCTTGTTCATCTTATTTTACCTTCAAATGCAGTTTTAATGTAATTTTCATATTTTACTGGTTCTTTATAACAGCAACTTTGCTAGTATAAGCTGGGGTGAAGTAATTGGACACCCTGCACAATATTAACATGGTTTTTGAGTTAGGTGACTCTCTAGGACCATTTCCTTTTTTATACCTGTTTCACCTGTTGACATCATAACATCTCATCATTGGAACATAAGAACCTCCAATGGTGACAATAAGTAGAAAGGAGAAATAGAAGTGTTTGTTCTGTCCAGTTTGCTTTCTGATGTTCTTGTTCCTTCCATTAAAAGTACCCAAAGTCCCAAAATGAGTGCAAAGACTCTGTGTGTTTTGGCACGTACAACTACACAGGTCCTATACTGTTTTTCTGTTTGTTTATGGTTGGTTGGTTGCAGTGTTGGTGGGGGGAGGGTGTGTGTGTGTGAGTTTTGGTTTGGGTTTTTTTGGGGTTGGGAACATTGAAACGGCTGAGGAAATGAGTAAGGAAAGAGGAGAAAGTGACATAAAAAGCCTTGCATTTTGAGACAAATTTGGTCCTAAGGCTGTTAAATCCCAAAGATCTCTTTTATGTCTTTGCATAGGTCTAAGAGAGAGATGAATTTATGGACCATGGAAATACAACAGCAGCTTCTTCCTTACTGTTGCCTTACATAGTCTGTATCCGTTTTGAAGTCAGAATAGCTTCTTGCCTTCCACAAGTCTCAAGATCTTTTACCACTGCTTACCTAAGGTTATGCATCTGGAAGAAATACTTGGCTATCTGGCAAAATGTGTCCCCTTCTTTAAAGTTTTACTTAATTGACCCACTCTAACCCTCATATCACAGCATTCTTATAGGTCAGGAATCAACAAATTACCTTAATCATGGAATTAAATTATCAGTATTTGACTCAGTCCCTACATAGTCAATGGGACACAAGTACACACTTAAAGTTAAGGATATACTCAAAAGCTTTGCTAAATCAGGGACACAGTTAATGATGTTATTTCACTCTTACTGTTTAAAAACAACACCTTTTTATAAATCTTGTGATTAGACAGTACCAATATTCCCTTTTTAATGACTGGAAAACCAGGGAAAATTTAATCTTTTTTTTTTTCATTTGTTTTTCTTCCTGTGCACTTTTTTTACGTGTAGAATGCTCCCTTTGTAACTGAAGAGACACATTACTGTAGAGACATTGATCTTACTTAATTTCCCTTCAGGTTCAACACAACATTTTGTTCTTTGAATAAATATCTACTTCGAGCTGAGAAGTGGCATGTTCATTGATATTATACTACCAGTGCTGTTGCAGTCACTGCAGTGTTTTTCAGGTCCTTGGTCGTGAGACATCTCTATGGATAATAGAGATGGGGTTATCATTGTAACATTTGAGCTACTTACCCTGTAAGTGGCTATTTCCTATGGCATCATGATCTAGGAGCAGGGAATAGTCTCACAATTCATAAATAATAATATGTGTCTCACATTAAACACGTTAAACTTGTGTCCAAGCATTATGACCCTAGAGTGTTTGGATACATATTTTTTATTGCTGCTGTTGTTGTTTTCTTTTCAGAAAGACAATCACCATACTTAAAATGCATAATTAAAAAATAATAATAATGCAACTCTTCTGCCAGAACTTGACTGGCAACAAGAACTGGGTTCTAATGTGAAGAAATCATTATTAACACACTCATTAGAGCCTCCACACAGAAACATGAGAAAACTAAAATAAGATTTCTGTTGCTCAGTGACCTACTTTTCCCCAGTCTCAAAGATTAATTAGTTTAAGAAACAATATTTTTATTAAATGGAGAAAACAAACCACCAACAAGACAGATAAGGTAACATGCAATACCTAATTCATAAAATCTAACTGCAATATTTTTCAGTCTTTCTCTCTTGGGAAGCAACTATTAGGCAATTCTGTAGCCTTCTGTTCTTCCACTACACAGAAGGTCTACAGGGATCTTCTTGGAAGAATCCTGTGGGAGACAGTCATGGATGAAAGAAGGGTCCAGGAGAGTTGATTGATTTTTAGGGATCACTTCCTCCAAGCTTAGAATAATACATTGTGACTTACAGGAAGGCAAGCAAAGGCAGCAGGAGTCCTGTGTGGATGAAGGAAGAGGTCCTGACAAAAGTCTAACATAAAAAGGAACCATACAAGAGATGCAAGTAGAGACAAGTCATCCAGGCGGAAAGTATGAAGCATTGACCGATCATGCAAGGATGGCAGCCCGGGTGGAGTGGAATCTGGTGAGAGGTGTGGAGAGTGACAAGAAAGATTTCTACAGGTATACCAGCAGCAAAAAGGTGACTAGGGAAAATGTGGATCTGATGCTAATGGAGCAGGATACCTGATGACAAAGGCCAAGGAATTCAGTGACTTCTCTGCCCCATCCTTTAATGGTAAGGCAGATGTTCAGGAATCCCAGGCTACTGAGAGTAAATGGAAAGTCTGAACTAAAGAAAACCTACCCTTGGTGGAAGAGGATCAGGTCAGGGAGTATGTAAACAAACTAGACATACAATAGTCCATGATATGTAAGAGGACACTCATACCTGCTGACGCAGCTCATTGATGTCAGTGAGATGCGACTGTTCACCATATTTGAAAGGCTGTGTCAGGTGGGAGACATTTATGGAAGAAAGCAAATATCAATCCTGTCTTCAAAAAGGGTAAAAAGAAGGATCCAAGGAATTGCAGGCTGATCAGCCTCACTTCAGTCCCTGGGAACATAATGGAGCGACTAATTCTGGAAATCATTTCCAAACATATGAACGACAAGAAGGTGATTGGGAATAGTCAGCAAGAACATATGATAGGTAAATCATGCCAATACTGTGGACAATACCATTTAACCTCTTCTTTAATGACTTAAATAATGGGGTAGGATGCCCCTGCAGTGGATTAGCAGACAACAGAAGGCTGGCAGGAGTAGATGATGCACTAGGCACTTGTGACAACACTTAGAGGAACCTTGACAGGCTAGAAAAGTGGGTTGATGGGAGCTTTATGAAGTTCAACAACAGGAAATGCAGGGGTCCTTCACCAGGGAATACCTTTGCAGATTTCTTCATGCCACTAGTAGAACTGCAAGTGTTATAGGGAATTTCTGTGGAAGGGGGGGAGGGTGAGGCTGTAGTTTTGTAAGGGACTTGGACTTCTTTAGCATTAAGAAGGGAAACTTCAGTTGCTAAGTTGGTTTTCCCAAGCACCTGTGTCCCATTTGCGAAACTAGCAGCTTTTAGATTGGATTACAAATGAAGTAAAGAGAGAAGGATTTGCTGCTTCAGGGCTTTATGTAACAGAATTCTCCATATTGTTTGATTTGCACTAAATCTTGTAGCTTTATCATTGACTTTAAATTAGCCAGCTGTTGTTCCCGGTTGAACACTACCAGACAGTGGCTGATTGCTTAGTAAATCCAGATTTTCTCTCAATAGGTTTAAAGAGATGGAGACACTCACTTGCAAAGTTGCCTGTATATTTGACAAGTAATTGGTAGAACTTATTAATTAAGCTGTGTTATTTTTCCTGTCACAGGAAGAAACAATCTTCTCTGTGTCTGGTTGTGCTGCAACTGTCTTGCACCATTTCTTTGTTACCCTAAAGAGGGAATGAATAAAGGAGGCACAGGTTTCTGTTTGCTCTGGACAAAACCAGAAAGAAAAAAACACTGAAGCACTTCATAGAAACAGGGAGACACTGTTTCAAGGGTTAACTTTCTGCTACTTATATGTGTGTGTGTGCGTCTATCTATAAACTATATAGCAGAAAGCCTAGTAAGAGAGTTTAGAAATCTTATAACTTGCAGAGAGACTTTAATGCCATTGAAACTGGTGGCAGAATTTCTATTGGTTTCTGTGTTGCCAGAATGTCATTCATAGGCAGGAAAAAGTACAAATTTCCTTCTCATTTGCTCATGAGGATCAATACACAAACAGACATGAAAAGGCATAGAAGATTAATTAGCATTTTCTTTCACCTTGGCATTTCATGAACCAAGATGGATCTCTTCCCTCCCCAAATATTTTATTGATTTGTACTAGTCTGGGTAAATCTTCAACTGGTACAGATAATTGTATGGGAGTGTAATAAGCCTTGGGCTACATCTAGTAAAAAATGTAGGTATGATAAAAAGAGCTTAGCTAGAATTTAGGCACCTACTTCCAAAGCTGTGGACCAGAGAGTCATATGCACAGCTGGTCTTTTCTCCTCATCATCCAGACTTCTCTTGTTCAGTCCTTATTTTGGTTTTCACTATTTTAAACTATAAATTCCCAAACTGGTTTTCTGAGCTACAATCTGGAGGTGACATGTGAAGTTAATTGTTCAGCTAGCTGTCTGAGCTTCCTCCTGAAGGCACTTTGTTCTAAATTAAGACAGTTATCATAGAATTAATTGCTTTCTAAAGTGGTTTTTGGTGGTGGTGGTAGTGTTGGCTTGCCTTTTATTGGCTTTTGAGACAGCTGAGTAGCTCAGACTTAAAAATAGAGGTGACGAAAGGCAATCTGGATGCTCAGTGCACCTCTAAATCTAGTTCCTGTCAAGAATTCTCGGAGTGAATTTCTACTGATGTTCTGAAAAATTAAAAAAATAATAAAATTAAAAAAGCAAATGATAATTCATGTTTAGAAACATTTTTCTGTCTTGTCCATAAACTTCATCAACGCAAGTGACAGTTCCCACATTCAAAACTGAAATTTGCTTTGTCTTGCTACAACATGGTTATCTCTCGAGTCTCTCCCCACCATTACTTAACAGAAAATTCATTGGAAGATATTCCTAATTCTCCTTTCTGATTCTTACTCAGTATCCATGATTCTGTCCCCTTCTTTCTCTCCTTATAATTTTTTTCTTCATCTATCTGTATCACAAACAATACCATGCTTATATTACTAATTTACAGATTAACTTCTTCATGAAAAAACTTGTTTGTTTCTGAAGTATTATGGAAGTAGATTTGTGATGCCTGCTGTCCTTTGGCTCTGTGTTTCATGGCTGTGTTATTCACTGTCTAAAAATGTCCGTTCTGCCTGATGATTTTCCTGTACCTGGTGTGGATTGTCTGTTGTGTTTCAGTTTTATTGTTGACAAAAATTCTGGACACTTCCTCAGTGGGATCACTATTTTACATCACTCCCTTTATTCATTTGCTGTTTTCATGAAACTTCTTTGTCCTTAATATATTTGAGACCTTTTCCCCTCTCTCACAGATGGTTGAAATTGCAAATTAAGTTTTAAAGATATTTGGACGGAGAAGAAGGGAATGACAGACAGATAACACACAGGCTGATCATACAGGTTTAATTATCCTAGGAAATAGGTTTAATAATGACTATTTTGAAAAAAAAAAAACCACAACATTTTCAATAAACCTAAATTAATATTTTCAATAGAGCTTAAAACGTGCATAAAACAGTAGCTGAGATTTCACTGGGAAACTCAAGAGACATCTACATTATAATACGAATATGATATTATTTTATATTATACATATATATTTAATCTTGAATTTCCTGTTTATTCCTCATTCAACTCATCTTAAGGTAGACATCTAAAATGGGTTGGACACATTGAATTCTAGAAGTGAGCATTTCAAATCAGACATAAGTGACTGGATTTGGTTTCTGAAACATAGGCATCTTACATCATCTGATACTCTCATGGGTACCCATAAAAATTGTGTGGGGATGACAGAGATGCACAGAACTCATGAACGAGTCACTTGGGTCTTTCTGGTGTAGTGTATGGAAGTCAAGAGTATCTAAGAGGACACTAGATGCCTATACTCAGTCATTGAAATCTACTGCAGGGGTGGGATTCAGATTGAGACTCAGATACCTAAATATAAGTGTCTTCAATTCAGGTGCTTACATGTGAGCCAAGTGTCTAAACTCCTGTTATACTCAACAGAGATTTCACTACTACAGTTAGTGAAGCCTTAGAGATAAATTTAGCTATACCTGAGACATAACAACTCAACTTATCTTAATTTTTGTATCTGAATTCTGTCCCAAAAGTCTCTCTCTGCATGATAGATGCCTAAAGTTTGATCAGATGAATTTTCATTTATAAGTCACCACCACCACTGTATACTTTTCATGGTCTAGATGAGATCAGTCTTCCTCTGTGTCTGTGCAAACGAAGACACTTCAAAGGCTGTTTATCACCCAGCAGAGCCAGACAGGACTCCTAACCTCTGAGAAGCCTTTCTGTCTTCAGACAGTACCCAACAGACATTCCTAGCTTCCCCAGTATGTGCTGGCATGAAGTGCCCCTACTATTTTTCTGTCGTTCTTTTCCAAAATCAGGTGTCTTAACCATAGATCTTCTCTGAAGAATGTATTCCTTAGGAAGCAGCCCTCTTTGTACCTCTTTCTAGCTCATACATGTTACAATGGACACAATATAACTAGCTGCTTTTTCAAACTGTGAGAGATTCCCTGTAAGCACTTCCCAAGTCAATGTATTTTGGTTATTAAAATGTCTTTTGCTATAATGTCCACAACATAACTGTCAAGGGCTACAACACTGTTATGTGGAGACTAAGTACTAAGGCAATGGATGCTCTTGCACAATTTTGTTCTTATCTCTGAAATTGTTTCTTACTTTGTGTCTTAGATATCAAACTTTTCAGGGCAGGGCTACCTTTTTGTCCGGTAGGACAGAGAATGCCATCATGGCTTAGCAGGGAGGGTTTATACAATTAACGTCAAACAAACATGTTAAAACTATGGTTTAAATAAAACACGCTTTTGTTATGAGCAAGGTTCTTTAGAAAATATAAGAATAAAGTTCCTTAGCTCTGTGGTAGTAGTAGTGAATTATCACACCTTACAGATAAGTAAGAGAAAGAAGAATATGGCAGAGGCAGCAGCACTGGCAAATCCAATCATGAAACTGTATTTAATGAGAATTATTGCATTCTGTAAGTTGTGTTTTCACAGGGGAGTCTACAGAGATCTCTTGGTACTTATAATTACAATCCGTTATCTGTTGATCCTTCTATTCTATATTTGTTGATCGTCTGTAGTCCCACCATTCCTTCTAGGGATGCCTAATGATGCCTCTTGCTGGCTGTTGCCTTTGATGTGTAATACATTTGTTAAGCAGCTTTGATATTTGCCTCCTTTGTAATGTTATAGGTTGATTTGGTGTGGGATGTTTTTAGCTTTCCACCTTTATGAGATCTGCGGCTTGGCCGACAAACTGCAATCAATGACCTCATTACATGCCTTTTCATCTGGTATGTGCCTTTTCATCCGGGTACGTTTACGTTCAGCTGTGCTGAGCCTCATTGCTCTACTCAGGATCCCCTCCTCCCTCTCCCCCCCTTCTCACTTTAATCAAATATAGTCATATTTATCATTATATTTATGTCTCATGGAGGCTTTTGATGCACTTCAGGAAGAGGTGATGTTACTTTTAGCACAGTATTTATCTGGTAGGTTGTCTAGACTCTGATGTTAGGTGAAGTTTTCCCCTTACTAAGGGTTGTTCTGCATTTGCAAAGGCAGAGGCTGGCTTAGGTGGTGAGAGGCCTTTGTCACACCATTCATTTCTGATATGGATTTCTCTTTTTCTTGTGCTGATTGGATTTTTTGCAGTGTGTTTATTTGTTCTGTGGATTATAAATAAGTCATGTTTTCTTAAGCATGGATGACAAGCTTTTGCCAAGGCCTGATTTTGCTCTGAAGTGAATCAAGTTTAACTTGCTTTGCAAGTGATAATGCTGCTTAAAAAATGAGCAAAGCATGCTTAAAAAATATCTTCCACCTTAATGTCCATGTAGAACAGATACTCAAGGGTGCAACTCCGTGTATTTGGGACTGTATGAGATCAGCTGTAATGCGCAAACCTGCCACTTGGGGATTGTGAGAAATGATGTGCTAAATGGCTCATTGCCAGGAGCTGTGCATAAATATTGGATTCAGGTCAATAGTATCTGCAGCTGTTATTTTAGGGGGCATGATGAATCTGTGAAGATAAGAAGAAATTTAGAACTGATTAAAAGAAATGTCTGACTAGCCCACGAAATTCATGGCCACAAGAGACCAAAGAAAGAGTTTGCAATTAAAATTAAAGGAGACTAATTTTCTGTCAGAAAAGAGACTGACCCGAAAGCTGCGACGTGTGTCCTTATCCAGAACATAGATAGAACAGACCTAACTATTTGGCGTATTTCTTTTCCCAGCTTTCCAAGAGGTCACATTCCTGTCTGCTTTCCAAAATCCTCTTGGCACAGCTTCTAAGAATTTCTTCTAGGTTTGCATTTAAATTCATGTTTCCAATCAATGTATCTTTCTCTCTCTTTATTGTATCCTCACCCTATAAACACTAAATTTTCTACGACCCTCAGATTCAGGAAGGATGCATTATTATGCATAAAAATGTAATTAAATTAATGTTCTCAGAATATCCACACTGAACAAAATTTAGTAACAAGTACTTGAAGATATTACCCCTCTACAGTATGACGCTTTATGAGAATGGTGGATTTCAGCACAATCCTCCAGGTCAGAACTCATTTAAAGGGCCATAAATGTCCCCCTGCTGTCTGTTTTGAAAAGAGCATTTTCCTTGTGCTGAAAGGAGATCAGGGAGAGTGTTTGCACAAGATGTGGAGACATGGCAGAACCCACAGGCAGCCCTTCAAAGGAGTGTGCCATGAATGGCAACTGCTCCTGGTGTCATGTATTCTCACAAATGGCTGTCTAGCTGATGTTGCCAGGCAGACAAGGGTTCAGTAAAAGACACAGTCAAACCTGTAATTCCTCAATGCTATATTTTGATATTTTTTATGTGTTTGAGTCAACAAAATCAAGATTATGTATTTTTTTCACTAAAATATACATATATACACATGCATTTCCACTAGGGAAAAAATACGTACAATACAATGGGCTTTTATTGATTAGTCTGACACGTCAGTCCTAAAGGAAGAAAAAAATTATCTTTTGTCTTCTACTTGTCATGTTTTTTTGACATGAGTTGAAATATTTATTATTTCTACTCTGTGCAGTAAATAATGGATATCATTACACCATAAGCTTTAAATTTCTGTTGTTCTATTGAAATCCATCTTTCGCTTTGACAGTCCGTTTTTCTCCATTTTATTTAAAAAATCTCTATATGCATTTTCATTTCAAGTTATAAAGAACTCTAACAGAATGTGTTAAGATAGTTGAGAATATTTGGAAGGACAAATCGGTAGCTAATTTACTTTAAATAAGAGTTATGTTTTTTGTTCTGTTTCTTGTGTCAGTGTCTCATAACATCGGGAGGATAATTTGATCTAACAGTTTGTTTTTCTTCCAGAGGTTGTTTTCCCTTCCCTTCCCTTCCCTTCAAACTGCTGGGGAAAACTGAAAAAGTAAGAGAAGGATTTTGCAGCAGAGAAATAAAAATAAATCACATAAAGAAGGACAAGATGCCATAGGCTCATGCCATTCCTGACCCATTTTTGTCCAGCTTACTCTTAAAAATCTGTAACAGTGATGATTACACAAGAGTATTCCAGTGTTTTACCATCTCCACCCTTCAAAAGTTGAAAGAGCAGTCCTAAATTCAGTTACCCACACATAGGTGTCTAGAACCAGGTTGACCAATCAAACTTAGTCATGAAGAGATCAGATCATGTCAAATAGAAACTCCCAGTACTTCCCTAAGAGCAAATCTTTGCCTAATGTAAATTAGCATAGTGCCATTAAACCAATTTATTCAGTGAAGCAGTTTCGATTTATTGCAGTTGAATAGCTTGCTCACAACTGTTCTACATCATTAATCCTTACAATGGTTTGGGAAATGCAGATAGGCCACCTGAACTAAATCCCAGATGAAACAGATTTGGAAGGAGCGTTCAAAATGATAGGGATCCTACCTTTATTATGCCAGCATCCCTCAAACCATTCAAAGAAATGCTGCGTGACAGAAATCCGTTATGAACTCCAATTTCTGGGTTTAACACCATGACTGTTAAATTTCCTGGGTTTGAAACCTGAAATATATATGCCAGTCCATATGAAACTTTCTTTAACTTAAAAAATGGTTTAAACAGTCTTTGAAGAGTGCAGGGCACTCTTTTTCCTTGCTTAAAGTGAGTTTAAGACTTTCTTCTTGCCATATCCTAGATCAATAATAGTCTTCCACTGCCAGGTAAACTATAGAGGAAGTGAGCCCTTAATCCCTTTCAAGTCTTTACATTCTCTTCCAGTTAGTGACACTGCAAAAAAAGACAAAGGGCAATAACACCATGTTTGACAGTGTTCAGAGGGTTAATAACTGCTGCGCTGTTGTGCATCATTACTGCAACATCTGAGCAGCACAGACTTTAACATCTTCAGGTGCAGAACGCTTGATTCTTGGAGATCTTCAAGAATGTACAGAGAGTCTTCCAGTGAGATCCTCATCATGTAGCAGCAATTTGGAGATGTTATTTGACACAGAGGTACGTCCAACCTAAGGCATCCAAGGCTGTGTTTCTATAATATTGGAATCAGGGAGTAAAGCATGGTTGTTGGACCAAACAATTTAGACTGATGTATGTCTGTACATGTCTTGAATATTCTTACCAAGAAAACTAATTAGTTCACTCAACTTGAACTATTGTATACACAGTGCAGGTAGTAGAGCTGGTTCACTGGGTGAAACGGGTCCCTTTTGGGATAAAGATCTTACTTTCTGTTGTACAAACTGATGTCAACCTATGATAGTTGGCATAAGCTATGTGGTTTTACAGAAGATAAGTAACTGTCCCCAAACATCAGCATTTACTAATATTTATTACTTATGGCTATTTGCATTTATTATTTATCTCTGTAGCCAAGTGTTTCCTGCACATTTGCCCAAGCAAGACCACAGCGCTTGATCCCTGCCCCAAGGAACTTACAAACTGATTTGTAATTACTAAGAAATATAGAAATTACTAATTTTGTGAAGAGGCACTGCATAGTCCCCAAAGAGCTTCATGAAAGGAGGTAACAGAGTTTGGAAAATGACTAATACTGAAACATCAAATATTTAATTCCTTAAGTGAAGTTGTGTGTGCTGTGTGTGTGTTGCAAAGATAAAATGATTTCTCTATACATTTGGCAATTAACTCTTTTATGGATTTTTTTTTTCCCAGCTAGAGCATATCTTACCCATCATTTGTAAAAGTTAAGCACGCTCTGATTACCAGCATACCCATCAGCAAAACACAATTATCTCCCTTATTTTAAGCTTCAGAAAACAAAGTGGGGGGAGCAGAGAAATACTAGCCCCAGATACCTACCTCACTGTGACACCCTAACTAAAGAATGATGGATCTGTGTTCTCATCTACTGTCACCAGAGTAAAGTCTGTGACAGAGTTAGGTTTGCAAAGATCACTTGAAATACCTATGGGATTTCCCAAACTGTATTATAGGGGAAAAAAAAACAAACCAGGACCCAGCTTTCTAAAATCAGCCTATCCCTTTTGAGGAGGTTCTGTCTGAAGGGATACAAAATCTGTAGTCACGTCTCAATCTTCCTGAAGTCACCTGCTTGTGATAGAAGTAAACATACATGGGATTAAAAACATTTATTTTTGCAACAGAGGGAAAATTCACATTCCCAATATATGGCTTAGCCCTTCAAACAAATGCAGGAATATGCTTAAGTATGAGAATAAAACTGGAGTAATATAGCCAAACACGGGGGGTCTGAATTTACTAAATTGTCTTTTATGACAACTGATAATTCTATTATTTGTAGAGATTGGGTCTCATTATATTTCCACTGTTCAAATATATAAATACAAAAGACTACTCATTGCCACATAGAATGTCATTAGAGAAGACTAAGAAAACAGCAATTTATTTGGGCCTGAATGAGAACAAAGAAAATCATTCTGTGTAAGTAAACTCTGTTTTGTTTAGTAATGAGGTGACACACTACACTGTCTCTCTTTTTCTCTTCTTTCTTGCTATTTTTGTTTTTCTTTCTCACTCCCCACATAATAAATACAAAGACATGTAAATTGAGCCAAACTCTTGATTACCATGGGTAGAATATTGTGAACAAAGGTGGGGGACAATGTAAAACAAAGGCATGAATAGTACTGTGACACAGAAAACACATCACAGATGCAGATTTTTTCAAGGAAAAAGTTAAAAGCTGACAGAAATCAATTTCACTTGGATTCCTCCACAATAAGAACATTTAAATACAGTCAACTAGGTGTTAGTAGTATTGCAATGTGGGAACCGACAGCACAGTATGAGACTGAACACAAGCAGAGTGGGAACTGATGACTAGAGAAACATCAAGCAAATTACAGGAATCTCCCATGTTTTATAACAGGAAGTTTGGCCGGTGAAGTCATGAGCAATTTACTCATCCCCTATGAAATATATATCGATTTGTTACTTTGTTTTATTTAATCTGACAATAAGTTATTGTATCTCAAATAACTTGAACAGTCTAGGATCTCACTTATTACTATTGCTTGTCCATATAAAATTACTAGCTTAGCAAATGGATGAAATTTTATCTCCGTTCTATAAATAAGGAACTTGGATACAGAAAGATGAAATATAAGCTTATACTGCTGCCAAAGGCCCAACAGAATGTTAAGTAGTTATATTTAACCTAATTTTGGTCTAGCAGAATGCAAACTACTTTTTTTTTTTTTAATGTTTACATAGTTTTTACTGCAGGATAAACCAATCTTTTTTTCTGATTTATAGCAGAAGACGCCCATAAAACTTTAATCTTCTAAAAGTCAGACATTTATTGTAAGCATATTATCAATGAAGAGGGAGATTAGTATTTCCCAAATGCTAGTCAGTTCAATCTAAATCATCATAAGTTTGTACTTGAGCAATAGAGTCACCTAACATTTGCGTGCCTTAAATTACTTGTTTCCCCTCCCCTAAGAATTTAACTTATCTTACTAAGTACATTCCTGAGTAAATTGTCTTTGTTTCTGGTGGGAAACTTTCCAACACATTGTCCTTCCCCGTATTACTTACATTACCTTCAGGACTGAATGAAACCTGGGGGAGGACAGTTGTTCTACAGTGCTGCTGTGGCTTCCCTGTTGGATTAACACGGCAAGTATCAGGTGGCTGTAGCAAAGGAGCTTTTATGCATTTGGTTCCTGTCCTTTCCCCATTCAAATGGCCTCTGTGGCTTCCTGTAAGGTGAAGGGAAAAGTGTGAGTTAAATAATGTAATACACCAAAATGCCTGCCCCTTCACCTCTCTGTCTTCAGTGCCTTAATGACATTGCATGAATTTTAAATGTACACAATTTCATGCTCAGCTCAATCACAGTCTTCTCAGATGCTATGTACAAGCAAATATTCTAGTAATTAATTTTGATTTGATACTACATTTGTGAAATATCACAAACGATACCATTGCTTTGCTCTGCAGTTCAGTTCCTGGTGCTTATTTACATGGGCCATTATCAAAGTGTGTCAGGGAAATTCAGGCTCTCTGTTGACTATTATGGGAGTCTAGACAACCAGTTGGGATTTAGACACCCGCTTGAACATGCTTAAAGTCAGGTGAAATGAACTGCATTTTAGGGCTTGATTCAGTTTCCAAAAGGCACGTGTCTAGTGCCCTGGAGTACTTGGAATACTAGTGACAGGGCTGGCAAATGCCACACCTGGTGTCACTCGGGGGTTCCCTAGGGTACCTGAAATGTTTGTGTTGGTGCGTATGATACAGGATCTTCTGAAACGGCAGCTGAAGACAAGGAAAGACATTTTGAACATCCAGTCTAAATCTGGGCAATCCTAATAATCCTTGTACTGAGTGAGTTAGGGGTGTGATTCCGCTGACCAAATATTAGTATTAACTTTAAGATAGGGTGACTTATACCACAAAAAACATTGTCTTTAATGACCAGCCAATAAAGACTGACTCCTCTGAGTACAAAGGAAGTCAAGAAGGACTTGCAGACAACCACACTGTAGATGCCCACATTTAGTTACTCAAATGAACCCCATCTCCGTAATTTATACATCAGACTTCCAGATATGAAAAAGAATACTCGTTTGTCGAAAGTCAGGAGCCCAAAACACAAGCCCTGTGGTCAAATGAAAGAGGAATCTGTCCATGAGTGTAGTATTCTGAGGGCATAGCTTGTTATTTGTTTTTCATTCTGAGACCTATTATTTCCTTCAAATGTCAGTTGAATTGCACTGACTCTCAAATGTGTCTAAGCATCCACTTAACTACATGGCACATAATTCACTGTGTTATGAGTAAAGCAAACCAAATGTGCAGTATGAGGTTTGGTGCCTAAATGCCGTGCAATGTAACAGTCTGTGATGAATTATTCTTTAAAGAGGCTGCCCCTTTCCTTGAAAGTATTCATTCCCCTTTTTCTTTGCAGTTTCCTAGTGAAAGACAAAACCCATGGATCAAGCACAAGATTAATGGAATCCTTTCAGTGGACTTCAACAGTAACTTGATAAGGTATGGGTAAAGGGTAGATACTGGACACTTCCTGAACAGAATTTGAATGAAGGCTTCGGCATACGCCTCTGTGAATTATTGTGTGATTAAAGATTGATCTCTTTCAGAAGATAAAAAGAAAAGCACTTATAGCGCAGTGCATTTGTATTTACTGTTGCCTAAAGAAGGCAGAGAGGTGTCATATGTTTATGTCCTGTTTCTGTAGGAATTCACACACAGGTGGACAGGAGTCTTATCGTGCGTGAGTAGCAAACATCCACCTTGCAAATCAGAGCAATCAGGCAGATGTTAATACAGGGTAGCCAGAGCCTCTGAGATACGAGGATGAGAGTGGCACGCTGCACCTGTAAAAGCCCAAAAGCAAGGGGTCACTGAGTGTGGAAACCAGACACACCTTCTATATCTAAAAGTCAGAGTATTTATACTGTAGCAAAGAAATTTATTGTATTCATTAGCAAGTTTGTAATGTAGTTACCAGAGGGAGACAGAGAGATCCTACATGAACATGAGTTATGTGCATATGTATATGTATACATATATAAAATGTGTCCCTGTATATATAGATACACTGTGCTCATTTTCTCAAATATCTGGTTTTTAGACAACACAATTAAGCTTCTGATTAGCAAACCTGACAACAGTTCCTCTTCTGTACACTTTCTAGAGGCTGTCTCTAGGCAGGATTGCGTTTTAAATAATAAACAGTAACTTTCCACTCTACTAGCTACGCATATTAATTTTTACAGGATCTATTTTAAGCAAGCCAGTATATGTAATTCACGCTTTTTTTAATAGCTTAGGATTTTATCTAAGAAGTGTTATGCAAAGATTGCTCTGTGACAGATCATCTGTGTTTATGGTATAAATTACTGTGAGTGTTACGTTAGCCATTGTAATTATACACCTTTGAAAAAGAAAATTGTGAAAGATAAAATTGGGCATATTATACGAAATGGGTTTTAATGCCTGATCCAGTTGCATATTGTTAGAAATCCAATTTTTTACACTTTTTTTTTTTTAACAAAGAACTTTCTGGAATAGAAAGCAGGGATTTGGGGTGTTGGTAAAAGTTATGTCCACTGTTAAAAATAGTTTAAGGTACTTATCTGTAATTGCACAAACCTCACAAATTTTCTACCGTTTGACAAATGATACTGTTGCTGACAGAGGAATTTTAATTATGTTGATTAACTTTTCCAAGATGCTATAGGCCATATGCCATTATACTGAATTGTAATTTACTCTGAGAGTAAGTTCGTTGATTTTATTATGACTGCCCAAAACCTGAAGTAATATGCTGTGTGAGTTGCACTCCACCATTAGTTGATTATTTAGCTGTTACTATAATCTAGGAGTATGACTTTTGCTCCAGGCTGGGTATGTAGCAGCTTAAAATCATAAATAGCTATTGAACATTTGGAGGAGCTTCTTGCACTTCCAGGTTATGATCCAAAAGAGAAAGAAAAAGAAAAGAAAAGACGACTGTGATCTCATTTATCATCATGGGAGTTTTGCATTCCATATCTCAAGGAAAGTTCAAAACTTCTTTCTGCTCTATTTTTTGACAAGAACAACCAGAGAATAAATTATGCTTTGGGTATCATCATGCTTTTGTTTTCACTGTTGACCAGGTCTGCAGCAGAAGCAACTTTGAGGCCACAAGCAACTCTGGAAACTCAAGAGGGAAGCTGTCATTTTACTAATAGCTAGGTGTTTGGCTTAGCCCCAGCGGCACTTTCAATATAGTACTGTGGCTGACTAGTCTTATATGTCCCATTTGCTGTTGCACTGATACTACAGAGAAAAAAAGAAAAGGGAGAAAATAATCAAACTCAGACACCATCCTGTGAATCCCTTCCATGATACCAAGTAAGCACTGAAGAACAGTGGCTTAATGTAAGCCTGCAAATCATATATACCTTCATTTTATAAGACTAGAAGACTACCATATCATATGGCAAATTCCAGCTCCTAACACAATTTAATAACGTTGTCTTAAATATTACCTTTCATTAAAAAAAAATAGCGTGTTCCTATTGTTGTGCTGAATATAACCAATGCAGCAACATCTGCTGAAGATGTGACAAACAAGAACTGTAGCTCACACAGATGTGAAGTACCCTAATTACTCTTAATAAGTTAACATCTCTAATATATGCTGCCCAAGAGGTACTACCCCCAGTATTTTCTCTAGGAACCAAGAAAATTGGGCTGCCATTGCTAAAGAAACATGATGTTTCCAAGATTGTCCTGAGCGTAAATTGTTTCTTCTCTCAGATATTTCCCAGCTGATTTAGAGACAGCACGGAAAAATTTGCAGAGAGGAAGGGCATAGACACATGTTGCATAGAGACAGATCTTGTCATGGAAAAAGCCCATGGCTGAAAATGGTACATACCCTGGTTTGTGCCTCTACTTAAAGTACTTAATATTGTATCAACGAACTGCTAATGTCAGTATTCCCTTAGGATTATTTTGCGAAGTAACATTTGAAATCCCTTGTCAAATCCAGGGACACTAGGTATTTTCACTAGAGGAAAAAGTGACGCTTTTTGAAAAACAGCTCAAAAATTTTATACCTGTTTTGTGGGAAGTCATGTAAAAGATGCAGATTTACAAAAGACCTATAATGCTCCCAATAAATTAATTTTTAGTAATCATAGAGTTCTTTATTAATGTTTGCCTTCAATCAGTTTATACATTTTGTAACACAGATGATCAATAATCTGTGTTCAAAATGCATGCTAACTGAGGTCAATAGCTGATCGCTCTTAATTAGGTTTTGCTCATTAACTCACAGACATGAACTGAAATGTTTAAACTATCTGTTTTCACTGCTTCTAATAAGTGACTGTGGTGAACTGTGATGCTACTGTATGCAACTTTGTGTTTTGATAGCTGCAGTTAGAAATGATGTTGGAAAGTGAGGGAAGCAGGTACAAACAGTATAATACAGTGATGTAATTGGAGAAAAAGCAGTTGAGCAAGCTGGTAAGTAAGATCAGATTTGAGGATGAAGTGAAAAGGCTGGGATGTGTACAGATTGTGCCTGGGACTACCGAGATATTTGTATTTGCTACTGAGAAAAGTTAAGCTGAGAAAAGCCGGTTCATATTGCATTACTTAAAGTGAACAGTGTGCTGCTGGGAGGTTTTACTTGACTTTTTTTCCCCCTGAAGCCTTGTAAGATGCCAGAAAACTTACTGAAGACTAACAGATAAGCTTTTCTTGCAAGTCACAGGATATTCTGCACTCCCTGTAATAGATAGCATGTAAATAGGGATACTAAGATGTCCGAGGCACTTTTTAAATTGGTCATTGTTCCTCTCTTTCATTATATCACTATAACAAAAAGCCACTTTCAAGTTGTTGTCTGTCTCCTGCACTGTATGATGACGTTTCCTTAAAAAAAACCCAAACCAAACCAACCAACCAACCAATGAAATGTGAAAATTAAAATTAGAAATCAAATGTGACAGGTCATACTATTGCCTGGTAATCTCAGGAAAGAGAGAAGGGGAAAGAAAAATGTCCTCTGTCTTGAGAAGCCAACTCACTCCAGGAGCTCCCTGATTCACCTCGAATTAAAGAGCAGCTTCTGCCCATAACTGACTGCTGCAAAAACATTATCTGAGTTTGGACAACAATCTCCAAAGTGTTGATGTGCTTCTGGTAGACACCTAAATAAGCATGTGAGATAAAACTGTCCTCAGCTAGTCTGACTCCATGTCACCCAGTATGTTTTAACTGTTTTTCAGTGTAGATACTTTGGTGACCAGTCATCTTGAGTCTGTATGTAGGACTGGCATTCACATAGCTGGCCAAAGCTCTAGTGCCATGAACTACAGACAAGTTCAATTTCTGCTCTGTGTTTTTCTTACCTTAAATCCTGAGTAAAATTTTTAAAAATGTCTTCAAAGACAGGATGTCACTCACCTTGCTTTTTTCTTTAACATTATGAATAAATGAGCTTTTATTTCTCCCTTCATCTCCTAGTCTTATTTTGGGATGTTTTATAACTTACAAGGAAATATTGAGTAATAGAATAGAAAGTCATACATAAAGATTATAAAGATTAGATACCTCAGTCTGACAATATGAATAATAAAACACTTGATGATTACCAGTCAAAAGTTATTTAGGACATTATGATCAAAAATATATATATATATATATTTTTATTAAAAATATATTAAATATGTCAGAAACAGCTTACAAAGACAGAAATATAGACATCTGTATTAAAGTTGTGGGGTTTTTTTTTAAGTTGTCTACAGACTTTTGAAGACTAAGATTTCAATAAAAAATGATTTGAAAATATAAAAGCCAATATATTTGTTAAAAACATTATTATGAAAGAAAAAATGTTATCATTTTTGTTTAGGAGGTATGTTATACACAGAGGTTCATTTGGGAAGCCAACACATCAAAGTCCATGACATCTGGGCTGTGATTCATGTGGAAATGAAAGAAAAGGAAGAAAGGAGAAATTCAGGAAGACAGATGCAGAATAGTTGTGCTGCCATATTGGTATGTTTGGTGGCTATATGCCACACCTTCAGGACAGTTATTCTCTAAAAAATAGTAATTAAAATAAATCCCCTTGAGAATTCAAGGGTATGGAAAGGTTATTTAATGGGTAGGAATACGAAGGGATGATAGCTCAAAAATCCAATCTGGTAAAATATCTTGGCTCTCAATGATAAACTACATATTACTGAAGACAAGAGTAAGTCTTGTGGTTACAGTCCAGGTCTAAGCAGCAGAAGATATGGGTATGGTGTTCAGGTCTGCAAAACATCAGCAGTATTTTGCGTTGCTTTCCTTTGTGCTTCTAAGACACCCGCCGCTCTGGCACACCAGCTGTCACTAGCTGATAGTCTGATGCTTTTTTGCATTATTAGGAGCTAAATGCTAAATGCTATGATTCCAGATTTGCTTTTGTATCTGTCTCACGGACCTAAACCTCACAAATAATGCAGTCGTCAAATGTGAGCTTTTAGAAACTGAAGTCATTTAAGAAAGCCACATTTTAAGGGGATTTTGCTTTATTCCCAGTGAGAGGCTGTTGAAATGAAGCTTGTTTGCTTCTTGAGAAATCCTACCAAAGCAAAATTACAGTACTGCTCACTTTTAAATTTCACAGCAAAGTAGCACTTAAGGCTTATTGCAGTGCATTAGATTTAAAACCAATTAAGTACAATGCTAAATCAGTGTAAACCACATTTCTGAATTTATCTACAACATAATGAATAACATCTGCATCTGCAAAGAAAAGATTTATACTGAGCAACAAAACAAAATGTGTTGACAATTTGAGCAGTTTTCATTCCCTTATGTCATATGTCTTCATTATTTGGTAAAGCTTTACTATAATCCTTCATTGTTAGAGCAGTAAGAGGGGAAAAACACCCAGATCGCAACACATTTAGGTGTTCATTTCCTCTTCTCAGCAAAGGTGCATCTTATTTACCTCAGGAGCTTTTCTAATTTGAAATCTATTCAGGATTTGACAAGGATCACCTTTCTTCAGGCATGTTGGAGGATCAAGGATTACCTTCTGACCTCTGATGGACATTTCTAGTACTGCCCTCTCCAGAAAACCGACTTTCAGTAAAGCAAACCTGCTCCATTTATCTTCCTAGATGACAACAGGCAGAAATTATGACGAAGGGAACCAAAAAGCTCCAATGCTCTTTAAGGGACCAAATACCACCTTTGACAGATCTGAGCTTCCTTACTAAGTCTGCCTGAAGTTTCATGTGTGACCTTTAACAAATAACTTACATACTGATCTGGACACAGTTTGCACAAACCTGTTTTGCAGGGTTGATTCTTAAAATTTGCCTTCTTATAATTCTCCACTCTTAAAGGAAAGTAGGAATAATAGTTTATTTTATTTTCTTGGCTCGTAAAGCTGTTACTTCCATGGGGCTCCTTCTTATTACAGACATGTACAGCACTTGAATCAACACAAAGGGAGCTTTGGTCTGGGTGTCTGAGCCCTGTGATGCAGGAGTAATTATTTCATGTTTGTAGCTGTTTTATGAATGTCCTACTGACAATGCTACAGATTGTCCTATTTATTGATAACATACATATTATAACACACAGCAAAACAGCAAAGGCTTCCACTGCTGCTGCCTTTCAGCTCTCTGGCAGCAACATATTTCTTTGGGCAAAAGAAAAACCTTATTCCCGTTTAATTTTCAATGTTTTTTTGTGATGGACAGCATAGGAGGAGAGATGTTCTTAATGGTGATTGTTTCTGTCAGACAGAACTATTGTCTACAGAGGGGTTACTAGTAAGAAAATATTCATAAGGATACCTCTGTATTTTAAGAATTATCCCTTAGTGTTCATACAGCAGTCATGAGTCACAATTTCAAAGAGGCTTTTGGTTAATACTGTCCTTATTTATTTTTGAAGTCGGGTCCTGCTTCAGTTGTTATGGACCTGTAATCCTCTCATGCTTCTAGAAAATACAGTGCTAGATGATGATGATTGAGCTGCATGAAGATTGACAAAAAATTGGTGTGAAATTTTATTGAAAAGCTTCTGGTACATGTGGCCTTCCTTCATCCTTGGTACATGTGAAGTTTCTATTCTTCAGGACTGGGATGTAGCTCAAACTACACGCAGGAGTTTGTGCTTTCTTGGCATGAAGCAGATGTAATGACAACAGCAGGTTCATTTAGCAGTCTATTCCTCCTGGATGGCATTCTGTACCAAAATGTATGACATATTATTATGCCACATCTGAAACCCGGCGGGGGGTGTGTGGGTTCTGAGTATGCAGGGTCTGGAGAGGGGTGGAGGGGGAATGGGAGCGAAGATCAACAAAACTACAAATCCAACCAATGGAAGCAGTAGAAATGGAATTAAAACAATAGTGTGTTATCTACCACATGGTAATGGTGCTAGCACTGCAAAGGAATGTTCTGCACTACTTCCGAGTGGTGGCATATGGGGCTCTCAGTGTAAGTCTACAACACACAGTGCAGCACTGGGCAGGGACACCTATGTTTTCTACAAAAATCCCTGCTGATAATGTTAGATGCTGCACAGAGAGAACAGCTCTGCAGCTTCCAGAGCTGAAGCTAGAATGTCCCATGTTGCATCATGCTACGCAGATGTAACAGCTTGTTCAGAGTTATCCTTCCGGTAACAAACCATTATGGACCAGTAATGGATGACTCAGAATGAAGAAAGCGGAATCTATGCCAGTGTACCTCTGGTTCTCACATATCCCAGGAGCTCACTGATGTTAGGGAATTTATCCTGCAGAATATGGGGAAGTTTAACCACATTTCACTAGTGAGTAAAATGAGGCAAGTAAGGTTTCAGGGTAAATGCTAACACATTTGTCTACCTGGGAAGTAACATTCCTCTAGAAATTCAATTTAATGTTGTCCTCTGTTGGATAATATTTTGCAATAAATATTTTGACTGACATGGCTAAAATGTGAACATTAATGACTTCAATCCCAAATATAGACTCACTTGTGCCAGCGCATCCAAAATATCTGCCTGAGACCACTGCCTGTGATAACAGATCTCTAGGATACCTGTGTCCTTCTGGAGCTGTGGCCAGGGGTTCAAAAGTCTGTTTCATGGCATCTGAAATGGCTATGAATGCCCACATTTTGGCAAATGCATTCTGTCTACGGTGTCTTAGCTGAGAAACCCCCATGAGGAAATGTAGAAAAAGAAGCAAATGAAACTCAGCAAGGTAAACAGTAAAATTTATCAATGAAACTTTGGGCTGGATTTCCTCCCAGGACACTGCCATGGGAAGAAATGCAGTCCCCCTTTCGAAGAGACTGTTTTAAGTGTTAACCCTGCCACGCTGTTTTGTGCTTTTTGCTGTGAAATCTTGTTTGCAAAGCACCTGAGGGGTCTAATGGCTTTCATAAAGAGACTTACACTTTGTGCTTATCCTCTGCAAATGCACAGTCAGGCCATTGGCCAGAAAAAAGCTTTTTTCTTCTGCACCCAAAAGGATCTCCTGTGGCCTGCAAACAGGTCTGGCTCTCTCTGCTAGTCCATTCTAAGCCTTACTAGGGACATTGATTCTGTCTTAAGTTTGAACAGGGAGCATAAATTTACTTTTGCTAGTGACTTTTTTTTGAATTGGGCTGTGTTTTATACCACTGGGGCTTAAGAATAGCTTCATTTACCAATATCGGGTAATTGCTACTGCAGCAATTTGCTACTATAGAACTGAGCAGCTGGAAGGTATTGATGTCTTGATAAAAGGTTGTTATTTGTGTTAATTTTTGCTCCTTCATTTTCATTTTTGGCCAGACAAACATGGAATCATGTGCCATTGTTAATGGGTATGTTACCTGAAGCTGTTACAAAAGTCCATGCCAAGTTCATCCCAATGAATTGAGGAGTAACGTAGTTTTAATTTTAACTCCAATTATATCCAGGAAGATTAATTGTTAGGGGCAATTCCTTGCGTGGGGCCAAAAGGGAGTTATAAATCATTCAGTTAGATGATCAGATAATTTTCAAGCTCCTGTGGGTTTCAGAAAATGGACAATAACTTAAACCTGGCTCTTTCACAAAGAACCAGTAGCTTGTGATAAATTAGAATCTGTCTTTTTCCCCTCTCCAATGATCTTCCTGGATGTGGGTGAAATGTCCACTAGTGCTAATTTAATTGCAAGTGGAACTCTCTGCTGCCTGCAAGTAATTCACATTTTTCAATAGCAGGTAATGGCAATAGTGAAAGCATCTCCTTGCTACCAGGTCATTTTATTTTTAAGTCAATGACAATGGAACTATTATGTACCAGCTGATGAGAGTTTAATTTGTTTAAGTATAGCAGAGGATTTATTAGCAGTAATACGTTAGTATTACTATGGCCCTCTACTCATAGCTCTTACATATGCATTAGACAATTTCCCCTAATCTAAGCAAATCTATACTAATCTAGGTGGATGCATAAGTATGGACTTCATTTTCCTTTCACCGAGACAAGTGTTAATTAGAAGACACTTACTGGACCTAAAGCAGAGTAACTTAGCAGAGAATCAGGTGTCATATCTTCTGTCTAGTATGAATATTGCATGTATATGATCATGATTCTAGGTGTAATGAAAGTGAACTGTACCCCTTGGAAGCCAAGCATCCGTGTCAGCTGCTAAACAGCAGTACCGGACACCATCTATGAATAAGCCTCTCTATATTACTGCATAAATGACTCTCATTTCACAGAATCACAGAATGGTCGGGGTTGGAAGGGACCTCTGGAGATCATCTAGTCCAACCCACCTGCCAGAGTCCAGGGTCACCCAGAGCAGGTTGCATAGGAACACGTCCAGGCGGGTTTGGAATGTCTCCAGAGACGGAGACTCCACCACCTCTCTTTCCCCGCACTTAAGTATATATGAATTAGAAAGAACCCAGGAAAACCCAGAAAAGTTGGGCATGGGGGTTTGGGTCCATCCATGCCAGCCCCCCTGGGCCGCTCCTCCCTCCTCACCCCTCTCCCTGCTCCAGCGCGGGCCCTGCCCCGGGCTGCAGTCCTTCAGGGACAACCTGCTCCCGCCTGGGCTCTCCACGGCCGCAGCTCCTGCAGGAAATATCCCCCCGCTGCGGCCTGGGGCCCTCCCCGGGCTGCAGGGGGGTCTCTGCTCCAGCGGGGTCTCTCCAGGGCTGCAGGGGATCCCTGCTTGGGGCCTGCGGCACCTCCTGCCCTCCTCCTCCTCCGCCCTGGGGCTCCCTCTGCTGCTGCTCCCTCCTTGCCTTCCTCCTCCTCTGCCTTGGCCGCCTTCGGCCCTTTGGCAAACCTCTTTTCCCCCCGGCGCCCCCAGCTTGGCTGAGGGGCACAGCTATGTCCTGCGCTGGGGCCCTTGGAGATTGCTGGGACCGGCTAGGACTGGCTGTGTCCAGCACTTGGAACAGGTTGAATATTCTTGCAGAGCTGAAAAAACATTGCTGATTCTTGTTGATGCAATAAGTATTTTGAAGATGGTGTTTGGGTTTGTTCCTGGTCTAAACTTTTATGACTGGGACTAGAGGTTCCTCTAACCTTCCCTGAGTTTCTTTAATTAAAAAGATAATGAGTAAGTGGGAAAATAGAGATCTGGGAGCACAGAAATCTCTTGAAAATGTTCCCACCCTCTGGATCACCAGAACTTGACATTTTGAAGTACTGGAACAGTTTCAAATAAGTCATAGAGGTACTGAAAAAGGTACCAGCTTCTTCAGAGGGGAGTGGATCAATGCATTTTGAAAGTTTATACTTCTGGATCTTGTTCAATCGCATTTGTTTAAAATTTGATGAACTTTTCTAGACAGAAGACAGATTTGGCATCATATTGTGAATCTCATTTTCTATTTTGGTTTCAATCCTCTCTTAAGAAAGTCTGAGCAGTTATAATAATGATTAAAGGCTATATATGCACACATATATATTTTTATATTCATATTAAACTAGTTGCCACCCAACTCTACACAAACTGTACATTTTTGGTAGTAAATATTTTATCATATGCTTTTCACCTTAGAAGGAAATTTTGTTTAAAGTATTGAAAAGCAGCTTCTACTGGAACTGTTTTACTTGCAAATGAACTCGAGAGAGGGTACTTAGAAATCTCTATGGCTGGTTTGTATGTCAATGATAGGTGATTTTGGAGCAGAATTGGGAGCCACACTCCAATATAATTTACTCTTCACTGAGGCTGCTGGATTTACACTTAGTTGCTCTGGCAAAAGTAAGATCAGAATCTACATCCAAATTCTCTTCACAATGAATATTTTAGCGTTTTCAGAGATGCTTTAGAAGTTACACTGTTGTGTCTGTTCAGTAAATAAAAGAGAAGTTCTCTATTCTGTGTTGTCATTCCTGTCTTTCACATAATAGTCATTTAAAAGAGAGAAATGAGGACAAGTAGCACCATCTTGCCAGGCTGCATTCCTGATATTTTCTTTTTTGGTTATACAATAGATTTTGTAGAGCAACATATTTGTTCTGATGTAAAAAGAAGCAAAATTACTGAGTGATCTTTCTTGGTATTCAAACTTTTGAATGTTGTAACATTAACAAGATACATAAAAATCAGACAGTGATTTCTACAGAAGTTGTCAATTTGAAAAGTAAATTGTTTCACACAGTGTAGTAAGGTTCTAATTTTCAGTTTTATTTAAAAGGTTCAAGTGAGAAAGTATGCAGTTTAATACAAAATGACTTTAATGTTTTATTTTCAGAGGATAATTTGTTTGCCAATTAAGCAGAGGTAATCCTAAATAAATATAACCTCCTGCTCCCAATCCTCTTGTTACACCTAAGTGTCTTCCCAGTTATAGATAGTTATGCATGAGTAACAACATGGGGACCCCAACATGATACTTTTTAATTAAAAGCCAATATTCCATACTCATTTGATAGTCAGTTTTTCTTCTGCTTTTTGCCTTTGCCAATGATTTCCTTGTTCAATCACCTAATATTTGAAGTACCCAATTTCAAGTAGAGAGAGTAAAATTTGTGCCTTTTAGAAATAAAGTTAACACCAAAATCTCTATTCAAGCACTCGAACAGACTTTTTTGGAAGCTGGGCTTCATAGTCACACCTAACACCCTCTCCTGAGAAGGTGTCCTTTTCCCTTAAATGCTAATACTTATTTCAGTTCTTAAATTCTAAGTAATTTGGGAATGAATATGCAGACATATGACTTCTACTTCACCCCACAGTCACCAACAGCAGATCTCCCTTCTTTTTCAAAGGAACCAAATGGACATTACTTTTAAAAGTTAATTTATCTCTTGTCTATAATGAGAAGTTACTGACCAGAGCAAAGCAAGTGCACAGGCAGAAACGAGAAGCAGTTTAGAGGATTTCAGAGCTTTTATTTGTCAAGGAACACAATAGAATGAGAATGCTTTGCATACTGATTCATCTCTTAAAGCAGATTGGCCAGAGGAAAATAATAGTATTGGTACACCAAAGAATAACTCTGTTCCCTAAGTGATGGTGGTAGTCTGTAGCTCTTGGGACAACCCAAGCCCCTGATCCCTGCGTCCAAGTTCAGTTTCATTTTCTTTTATTATGTTAATACTTCAAACTAGATCATAATTTCTCAAACTTCTTTTTTTTCTTTTCTTTCAAAAATTTCCAATTCAATAAAACACCTAACCACCTAAAAATATATTTAACTTATCAGTTGTAGAACTAAAAGGCTGTTTAGCATTTTGAGCACTGTGTTCATTCACAAGGATGGTATTTAAAACACTTTTTTAACCATCAAAATAGAAAAAGGCATCTGAGCTGCTACTCCTGAATGTGGTTTTTTTCTTCCAATGTGTACAAATATGTTCATATTTACATATGGACCACCCTCTGCTGTCAGTGCTCCATGGGTAACACAACGACAAAAATGGAGTAGACGGTAACTCTTGAGACCTCTTATGACTATTGCTCTGAATTACTGCCATGAAATATGTTGCATGAAGCTGCACATTTGTTTTCAAATGTCTATTGTATTCTAAAGAACACTGAAACAGGTAAAAATAAACCAGGTTAAGGGTTTTGTTCAGATCCTTCCAATGTCTCAACTCTATAGATGTGTCACAGCTTATACAAAGGCCTGGTCTGAATTCTTATTTTGTGTGTGCTGCATTGTGTCAGTTGCACAGTATCAGCTTAGTCTTATTAGTCTTACTTCCACCACTCTTTTTTTGCTTCCCCTGGGCTATTGCAGGGTCAGTCATGGGTCAAGGTTGGTTATTGTTCCAAGAATGAGTTGCACTAGGAGGAATTAATATGATTTCTCCCAGTTGTGCTTATTTGCATATTAATTCCTCCTAGTGAACTGCAGCTCAGGAATCCCAGTGTGACAAGGTGCGTAGAGGTAGAATAAAAAATTCAGAGCTCCCTGTTTGGGATAGCACTCTTTGGATTGATTTATATATTCAAAATGCTCTTTGGAGCTGGATGAAGTGTGGCATATGTCTAATAGAGGAAGATAGAATGTGAAAGCTTTTTAAAGGGATTAAAAGGATACACTAAAATGCTAGGAATTGCCACAAGCCTGACTCATATTTGCAAGCATTATAATTTCATACGCAAGTTCATATTTTCATGCGAGTGAAGGGAGTCAGCCCTGATCCTGCTTAGGAAGCTCTGATACATGTTTAGGACATCATCCTTCTGAGTCATGCCAGGCCAGAAATGGGTCATAAGAAATATTACATGAAGCAATTGGAAAGTTCGTATTTTCAAAAACAGGGAGCCACTGTATGAGCATTCTTGGCCAATAAAAAGAAGCCCTTTGAGTGCTTCTGCTTCATTACTTTTAACATGTGTTCTCTCAAAGTTGTATTAATGTTTGAATCATTTGACCCTGGCAAGATGTACATCAAGATGAGAGTTAAATATGGAAAGGATACTTCATTTTCTTTTGAAAATATGATGCTTAGATCTTTTTTCCTGGGCAGCTTTAAATGTTTCAGTAATGATGTTTACATAAATTTCTTTGGAAAATGAACAAATGAACAGAACCGATTTTTTTTTTTTTTAAAATCATTTTCTTCCCCCTGCTTTTCATCCAGAATTAAATAATTCTGCTTTCTCATTAGTAAGATGATACTTTTAGGCTAGCCTCTTACCAATGCTTCTTAGTCTTCATTTATCCTCTTTCTGAACATTTAATCCTACATTAAAAAAACAAAAAACAAAAAAAAAAAAACACAAAAAAACCTCCTGAAATTAATGGACATCATGGGAAAACTGTGCTTTTTAAAAATCCATGTCTTTCACGTGCTAGAGTCTGTCATAGGTCCTCTGATTTTAAGCAGGCAGATTCAAATTATTATGGTCCTGGCTTCAGTTTCATTTTTCTTTTTAGTTCCATTCCACAAATCTCCATTATAGAACTGACTTAATTACTTCTTTTCTTCCTAAACTCCTTGTAGTTTGTTCATTATCTTTTTTTTTTTTTTTCTCTAAGAAGGGAAAAGCTCGCATCTAGAGGCAAGAGGGTGCATGAACCACTGCCAAGGTTCCCCTTCATAGATCATTAGATAGTTCATAGTTGCCTGCAAAATGTTTTAGTGAGCATTCTGTGTGTAGACTGAGAAGTTTAAACAGATTAAAAAAAATACCTAAAAGAGCCTAGACCAAAACAGCAAGTTTGGATTTGATCCATTGCAATGGGCAGGAGGGGTTCATTATCACATACTCCAACAGCAGAATTGACCAGGTTGTCTTGTGGGCAATTTCTCTATGGAAGGTCTGTATCTTCTGTTGCCTGCCTTTGTCACCAGGGAGGAACAACTTGTATTCTGTCTGGTCTGTGCTAATCTAATCGCACTGCTCCCCTAAAATCAATGGTGGAATTTCAAGCCCATATGGTTCCTGATGATTAATTGCAAAAAGGAACAATATTAGGCTTGAGATTTGAGGGTCTGTCTGTGTCTTCAAATTAAGACACTGCCAAGCTGTGACTTAAAAAATTAGCTATATAATATCAGTCTGTGAGCTGTTTTTAGTCCGTTTTATTAATTCCACTATGTGTTCAGTGATGCAAGGAGAAGACCAGGCTGTCTTTGAAGACCAAATCCTTTGAAGGATTGCAAAGAAACATAGTTCCCTAAAGGAGGAGTGAGAAATCCAGGTGAAATTCCCATTTTAAGAATCCTAGAGCATCTTTTTTGGCCTTCAGCTGTGACACCAGAAGGATATGTTCTTCCATGAGCCTTTGCCAAAATCCTGCACAAAGCTTACATACCACAGCTGTCTTAAAAAGGCACTAGTTTTAGCCTAGTGGATTGATCTTAAGAGTGGGCACAGTTCACTTTTAAACTGTAGCTTAAGATGGAAGCCAAATCAATAAATTCCATCCTGAGTTCTCTACCACATTCATATTTAGATATATTGCTGAACTAAAATCGTAACATGGCCAGTACAGCCTTATTCCTTCTACTTTAGAAGGCCACTTTGGACTGTGTATTTTTATAAGAGATTTTACAATGGGCACAACACACCAGAATGTTTGAGTGTCCTTCATATGGGAATAGTAACTATTAGAGCTGGGCAATACTTTCATGAGGAAATGCTTCTTAGATAAAACTTTTTGGGAAAAGTTTTCAGGATCTTCTTCTTTTCTATTTTTTCAATTTCTCAACAAAAATATACAGACACACAAAAACAAAATTAACCAAGCTATAATAAATACCCACATGTTGCTTAAGGACAATATATTATGGGAAAAAGGATTAAGGTGAAGAGAGAATTGTTGTGGGTTTTTTTTCCCCCAAACAAACAAAGAATAAATAATGAGCTTTAAATAACATTTCTATTGGTGTTTGTTCTTGAAAACCAAAACATTTGGATTTGCAGATAACATATTTATTTGTAACAGGAAATTCACAGCAAGCAAACAACCTTTTCTTATCTACTGGGTTTGATGTTTTTATCATCTTCAAACATAGTCTATAAGAGCAATATAACTGAAAATTTCTGTGAAAACTCTGAAATGTTTTATCAACGAACTTAAATAATAACCATGATAATTTTAATTTTAGCTTATGAAATTTAAATGCAAAACCTCATATTCTAGGAAGTATTTTGTTTGCCTAGCTTAGTCATAAAAATAAGACTAGGAAAGGAACTCAATAGTTTGTCAAGTTCCTCCTTGTTCCCTAGGGCAGGATGAACTGTGCAAGTGCTGTTCCTGACAGGTGTTGTCTAACTTGTTCCTCAAGATGTCTAAGGAGACCTCCACAACATTCCCAGGGAATTTGTTTCAGCATTTTACTCTTCCTCTTAAAAGCTTTCCTGATGCCTGTTCCTGAATTGTTCCTTCTTGAATTTGTTCCTTCTTCAATTTAACCCCGCTGCTTCCTTTTTTATTCACCATAGGCACAGAAATCAAGATTTTTCTTGCTATTGTAGCAACCTTTTTTAGCAACAGACATTTTGAGTCCACTTACATAGTCTTCATCCAGTCTTCTCTCCGTTACGTTGAGCAGCTCCAGTCATTTCAGTCTTTTCTGGTTGGGAGTAATTAATGGTTCCTTGAAAACTCCCGTCCTCTCCCAAACTGATTCACACCTAACTTGAAGAGTGATGGAAAACCTACTTCAGCTGAGAGCTAGAATATACCACTAGTGGGAGATGTTACTGTCTTGCAGGCAATGTTCTCATTTGTGTCATCTAGTATTCACTTCATAGACTGTTCATAGGTTGGAATCAGTTTTGGGTGTTTACCGTGTTGTAAAATCATTTAACAATACTTATGAGGAATTCAAGGAAAGAGAACTGTTTTTATTGGAACCAAAGAGAGTTTTGTGACTAACTTAAGTAGTATCCAAGTTTTTAAGAGATCTTGTATTTCAGAGATTCTGAATACAGAGATCTGATATATAAGAGAATATACTTCTGAAGATCAGTGTCCACCTTTTGCAAGGTTACGTTTTTTCATTCATTATGTCAGCCATTGTGACCTTGATGAAATATTTAGCTTGCTGTAGTTTTGCATTCACTCTGTGGAGCTATGTGCCTAAGAACCTTGCCTTGCCTTGCAATAATCGGTAATAAAGACTAAGGAGTTACATACATTTTTTCTTTACATTGTTATTATTTGGGTCACGTGTACTAACCCCAAATAGTTCTGGGGAAATCCTTTCAATTTTATAATACTAGCTCCCCATTTGTATTGTTGGTGAAACAGAGCTCCAAATATAATCCTTTCATATTCACAACTGTGGAAAAGTTTCCATTCTTCCTTTGCTGTCCTACATGTGCTGAAAAAGTTGTACAGCATCCATCTTATCTTTTTTAATAATTGTATTTTAAATTATGGTTATTTGTCAAATACTCTTGAACCTCTAGCTGCAGATCTATAAGTACCATGACCTGTCTCCACTGGAAAGGGCTGATGTAATTAGAAAAAGGCCTATATCAATCACTGAGATAATGGGTGTTCTCTCTCTCTCCCTCTCTCTCTCATCATCAATTACCCTGACTATTTTAGACAAAACCTACCTTCTTTTAGCTACAGTGCTTCCATTGCTATTAATGGAAATTTAAATCTTTTGTTAGATGAAAGGTTCCTAGGGAGACTATTTTGCAACTCCCAATTAAGGAAGGTCTAATTTATGTAATCTCATAGAATTAGCAATGGTTTTAATAAATGTGGTAAAAGTTGACATGCTTGGTACGGAGTCATTCTTCTGGAATTAGCTATGTGAATTAGGAGTGTTTCCCTTTCAGTCTCACTGTGACTTGTGTTAAACACCATGCATCATATGCAAATGTAAGGTTAAAATAGACATTACTATTACTGTTACTATTTCTGTTACTATTTATAAAAATGCTTCCAAAGATGTTGAAAATACCAGGCCTAGAAAGGTATTGAATATCTCCTACTGTCGGCGGGAGATATCCTACTATCAGTAATTACCAGAAATGACTCTTCAATGAACATCTCTCATAAATTGCTCCTTAGAAGGTGATTAAAAAAAAACACAGCAGTGTAATAAAAACACCTGCTAGAACTTAATGTTTTGCAGAATAGTAACAAAATTAAGTATAAATTTAAGCATGTTCTGCAGCATGCTTAAATTTAAGCATGTTTGTCCACACTTTTGGACAAACTGGTCTGACTTTTGAAATTGAAGCTGGTGTAGACCTGCTAGAACTACTGAGAAAAAACAGGACTATGCTGAGCAGTTTTGATGATGCATGTCTTTGAGTTCTTTGGGAACTGGACTTTGCTGCAAGACAAAAAGGGAAAACCTATTGCAGGAAATTATCAGCTCTCGCGACTATCAAAGGCCAAAGAATTACACTCTGGCTTTCCGACATCAAGCCTAATCACTTACAGATAGAGGTCTTCCAATTTTTAAAGGAACATATAAGAAATGCCACACAATTTCTGGAATGGCTTTAGCAAAGATCAAAAATGTTTTGCCCCAAAGTTAACACAACTACAGCCTGGTGAAATAAAAATCCCTGTCATATCTTGCTTCAAAATGAGAGTAGATTTAAATATAACAGTACCAGTGATCTCACCAGAGTAGGTTTAAGCTCTAGTATATTCTGTGGGGCAAGCCTGTGTAGACTAGCCATAACAGGAGAGGTAGCTTACCTGGAGGTAGCCCAGAAAATGAAGAAAGAATTGCCCCCACTGCTTCTTCGGACAGAAATGGTGTCTCCTAGATGGATGAGGAGAAGAAGCTGAATTTTGTCCATTTCTCTCTGCATTCTGAACACTGACAGCGGTTAGGCATTTGTAGGCCAAGAAAACAAAATGGTTGATGGTTTCTCACTTTCCTCACCCATACTTATTTATTTCAGAGGAATGTCCTTTGTATTTGCATTGATTCTTGGAAGATTTTCATACAATGACATTAATATATCAACAAAGTCACAAGGAAACACTTTTTTCACATAAATTTTCTTTTTGCAGAGACCAGGCAAATAAATAAAAGTTTCCCTACATTTATCTGGCTTGAATAGTCAGCTCTTCAACAACAGTCAGATGATACCTTTGTCCTGTTGGCCTATGTCAACTGCAATGGTGAGCCAAAACGATCCTTTGACAATGATATAAGTTGATTATTCATACTCTAAGGATTACAAGTGTCCTACAGCTACATCATTTTTCAAGAGTGATTTACTTATTGGTGAAGCAGCGCTTGACTTTGCTATTGTTTTTATCTTTCGAAAATGTTATGTATTGGTATTAGTCTTTCCAGGTATGCAGAGAAATGCAAAAGATAAAAAAATACTTGCAACATAAGGCTTCTGAAACTCAACATTTCAACCTTTACCAGGCAAATGTTGCTTATCTGTTCCTGATAATGAGCACATTTGTTATCAAACTGCACAAAGGCCGCATTAAAAAACGTACTGAAGATGTGTAAGAAATTTGCAATTTGTGGCTTGGCCTATTGACCTTATCCCACTTTGATGCTTTAAAAAGTTTCTCCAAGTTTAGTGCTACTGCTGGTGAATGGATTAATACAACACTATTTCTTATTTTGTTACTGCTAAATGTTAACTTTATTCATATGGCATATAATTACCTTCAAACATAATTCAAAGCTGATAAAGAATTGAAACTCTCCTTTTGTCTCTCTCTCTTGAAAATCTCTATATATGCGTGTCTGCATATGTCTGCATGTGTTTCTACAGTGACTGCTGCCATTTAATAGTTTATAAAAACTCCAGCTTTTTGTAATCTCCAAGTAAATAAGCCAAGGGGAAGCATTTGGTGATCTCAATCTAGTTCATACTGATATTTTTCATTGAAAAAGATATTAATGACAGCTTCTCAGAATCACAGCACAGCTGGGGTTTGGATTCATTTAGCAATGAATCTGAATTTCCTAGCTAGTCTTCATCTTACAAACACAGGCAGTGGAAAACTTTGATTTGAACATCCGCTGACAGAATTCATTGGTTTTGAGTCTGTTGAGAACAGAGTTGGCTGTAACCTTAAGTCTTGAAGGTAGAAGACATCTGCCTGGTGAAATCAATCACTGCTTACTGGAAAAGGGCATTTCCGTAAATTCTAGCTTGGTTTTTTGTTCACTCTCAGCACAGACATTGTTCTTGCCTACATTTTTGTAATGGTTTATTAATGCACTCTGACTATGCATGTTGGAGTGTTTTAATGTTGCTTGATCTGAGTGCTGCTTTTGACACTTTTGATTATAATAGCATCCCACTTGATCATGTCTAATGTTCTCTGGGCTTAGCTGGTTCTATATTTTGAGTTCCTTTCAATCTTATTTGTCCAACACATCAGGGGTATTTTTTTTATTATTTTTTTTTTTATTAGGAGAGTTCCCTTTGTTTCCTTTGCTCAGAAGTTATTCATGGAAAGGTTCTTTCACCAATTCGCTTCTGAACACTTTGTTTCTGCACAAGAGCTGCCACCGAAAGCAAAGTTGAAGGGGAAGGCTGGACACTTCCAAAGGACCAAGAGGAATGTATGTGGGTTTTTTTCAGAATTCCATCTTGAAATCTCACTTTGAGTACACTGACTTTAACAATGACATGACTTTAGTTTGCATAGTAATATGATGTATTATCATAATTAATATTCTCCTTTCTGTGTCATGACTACTTGACTATATTTTTGTGAAATGCAATAGTGTAAAGAACCACAGCACATTAAGGGTATAAAAAAATTCTCAGTCATTTCTAAAGGAAAAGTCTATACTCTCAAAAACTCCTAACCCCCAGGAAATAAAAGAGAACTGAAAAAAAAGAAGGGCAGTATATTACACCAGATACACAGGTGACAAGAACATAGAGACAGCGGTTTACCTAACAGGTAGATCACAGCTATGTCTTCCAGTCAGGAGTAAGAGACAGTGCTTATGCTTGGACTTAGGCCCAGAAGACTAAGGGGAATAAAACTACCAGGCAAACATGTTGCTTACTGCAGTCCAGAACCCTCTAGGATGCATTACAGACCTCTACCCCACCATCTATATGATAGGATTTTCTCCTAAAGAGATAGGGGGAAGGCAAGGAGAAAGAAATTAATGGTTTCTAAAGGGGCGGGAGAGAAGGGTATACCTTGTTTTGGGTAAAAAAAAGAAGGAAAAAAAGGATTTTATTAGAAAGACTATGAAATCAAGCAAATTCCATATAGCAGAAAATTGAACTTGTGATCTTTAAACATGTGAAAATAATCTAAAAGTGTCACATCGCATTAAAAGCTATCCCATGAAACAACTTTGAGTTCAGAGAAATGGATCAATAGATGGAAAGAAGGCAAGAAAATTCAAAGCCAAGCTGTGAGACAGCCAGAGTGAACCTTGCTTTGTGAACTGTACCACATCAGTAAGACAGGATCAGATGCTGGCAAGTTGCACTTCCAAAAGATATTAAATCAATGTGATTTGATCAGTCCTTTGAACTTTTTGAGGTCCTCCTGCCTTCTCTTAAAACATCATCTGGATCACAGGAATGATGGATTCATTTGTTCTGATGAATTTTACATTGCTGTGCTCCAGCTTTAGTCCTCCTTACCATGCTAAAAAACAGGCTGGGGCAAAACTTTTTTTCCCTTGAATAGAAAAGGGAAGGACCACACTGCATCTCCAAGCAAGTCCCTGTAAAGGTATGAGGAGACGTGACAGTAGAAAGCAGGAGGAGATAAAAACTAGTCACAATATAGGACAGACAGTTAGTTGATTGCACTTGGCAGCCCATATGGGTTCATACACAAGCAGTGTACAGTAGTATTGCGGAGCTAAGGATCTGAGTGGCTTTGATGCATCTCTGTGAAGCAATGTGTTCTTCCCCCAGGCAAGTGAGTGCAGAGAGGTGAAAGTGTTTCTAAGGGCCTCCAATCTCTTTGGAAACTAGTCTGTCTTTGTTTCCTCAGGCTGCCCAGTGAAACTTGCTTCATCAGAGAAGTCACGCATGTGGCTTTCCACAGATTACTCTTGTGACTGCTTCTCACTTCAGGTTTTCCAGTTCAAAAGATGAACTGAAGTTACGAGATCAACATTTTGAAGACAGGATTGACAGTCTACAGTCTACAAAAGAATTAGACTTGTCCTTAAACACCTCTGATCTCCACTGTCCTCCTCTTCAGTTTTCAGGTGGCCCAGAAAGCAACGTTCATGGCTTAAACTGCTTCTTGCTAAGTGAGAAAGGCTTTAGGCACCAAAACAGCAAGATTAAATTACCATAATTTCAGAAACACAATGCAAAGACACGCAAGCTAGATGTCTACTTACAGGGTTCAAGTTTTGATCAAATAAGTAAACGTGTTAGAAACTGTAATTTCATTGAGGTCTTTTCTTGGAAACAAATTGGCTTTTGACAAATAAAACCAACTTGTAGTGGCTTTTGTAATCTGGACTGGACATTTGTTAAGTAGAATTCCTAAGTGTCTTTTATGTCAGGTGAAATAGTCAAGCACCTGAATTACTACTGACCTATAGGGATATAGTCCTCCCCTTTCCCTTCCCTTCCCTTCCCTTCCCTTCCCTTCCCTTCCCTTCCCTTCCCTA
>VWZL01004589.1:236994-302035 GCA_013396915.1 Stercorarius parasiticus | reverse complement strand
CAGGTGTTGGAGCAGGTCCCTCACCATCTCCCTTTGGATTATGGGGGCTTCGTTCTGCTCCCCGCCCCTATCTGCTAGCTCAGGGGTCTGGGTACTCAGGGAACAACCAACTCTACTACTAAAGACTGAGGCAAAGAAGGCATTAAGTGCCTCAGCCTTCTCCTCATCCTTTGTCACTATGTTACTGCCTTCATTTTATAAAGGATGGAGATTCTCCTGAGTCCTCCTTTTGTTACTAATATATTTATAGAAACTCTTTTTATTGTTCTTAACATCGTCAATTGGTTTGATTTTAACTCCCCAAAATTTGAAGGGGTTTTCAGCACTAACAGCTGAGAAAAAATTACTTCACAATAGAAGGAAATAGAAGAAAAGTCCTTAGGCATAATTTTTTTTTGGTTTATCAAATTTCTCCAGTAACTCTTCAGGGGAAAAATAATAATCTTCGTTGCATATCATAAACTACTGGTGAAGCTACTAAGGACAAATATAGCCGTTTCATTGCTGATCGTAGCCAGAATACATAAATGATGCTGTATTTAATTTCAAAAGTAATTATATAGGTGTACAGAGCTGGTTCTACTTATGCACAGGAAAAAATTTAAGGGGGAAATTATTGCTGTGTCTCCATTTGATGCCTTTCCCAGAACAGTTAGCATCTCCAGAAACAAAATTCCATTTGCTAAATAATTACGAACTTTAGGGATGGTTACATTAAATAACCAAAAAGCAATTCAGACCTTTCTAATTCAGGAAACCAAAGCTGCCTTTAAAAAATAACTGTCTTCTATGGGGAAAAGGTAGTAATGAAATTATATCATTAGCACAAAGATTAATATGATTTCAAGAAGATATTCTTGGCCATGAGTTTAACATAAAGATGTAGAACTGGAAACTAATCATCGGATTCCAGAAATAACTACCAGCTTTGTCAGAAACTATAACACGTCAGCCATGGAATTGAATGACAAAGTCTTGGAGAAAGCTAAATGCAGAAACAAAAAAGCTACATATTTTGTAGTGGCTAATGTTTGCTCTCCATGGCCACAAACGATACATGTGACAGCAATCTGATGTAGAAAAAGTGATTTGAATGGATTTGTAAAACACATTTCCTTCAGGTTACCTGGCGAGTTTATTTCAGCTAAATGCTCGCAGTTTATTTCTGAGGAGTTCTCAACATTACTGCAGCCATATTTAGTCAAATATTGGAGCAGCTACGTAGCACGCACCAGCAAACACGTGGGCAGAACAGTCTGTGCTGACAGTGAAATAAGCGATAGTGAAAAAGGAGGAAACTTTGATGCTTGTACATAGGCCTTCTCTTCACATTATTATTGCAAAGACTGGAGAGTATATATCCCTAAATTTTGTTTTACTGTATAGGTTAAACACTGCATGTTCATAATTATAAGAAAAGGAAATAGGAAGAGGATAGGGGAAAGGAGGAATTTAAATCTTTAACACATTTCAGAAAAGTTGAAGGAGAAGTGATTAAGAGACCCATTAATCACCTGATTTTAAGTAAAAGCTCAATATGGGTGCTGCTTCCTCCTTTGAAGTCAAAATAAATGACGATGGTTTTCAAAGACCAAAGTTCTTTCCCGTGGAAATGCTGTCCAACCGGTAGCAGTAAGGGTTGAAAGAAAAATGACAGTTGTTCTTCCTGAAAGAGCAGCACTAATGAAAACAGGTTCACGGAATGTGTATAATACTAATCATGCGATTACTGGGGTTTTAGTGGTTATGTCTGAGAACAGCAGAAAGCTGTTAGTGATTTACATCTTACATAGCTACCAATGTTGTACTTGTAGACAATTGAGTTCTACAAAACCATATGATCAGGACAATTTATTTGCTTTCTGATATCTTTGAACATCCTTGAAACATTTTAAAGTTTGTTTGAGGCTTTTTTCCTAAATTTTATTTTGCTTAAACAGAAACATGGAAGTCACTACTCTGCATTCCAGGCAAGTAAAGTGTTATTTTGTTATTTTATCATGTCATTGCTTCTCTGCATATTGCAAAACCGTAACACTATGTAGAGTAACTTACCTTTATTTATGACATCATGGGCTTGCTCTTAATTCAATCAGCAGAGAAGGTGGTGTATAAGGTACTTAGCTGTCTGCCCTCCTTATGGATTTATCAGCCTTATTTAAGTTAATTGAGCTGCAGGGCTGGGGGTTGTTTCTACAGACACCTGCTCTGTTCAAAATGAGACATACAAGCTAAAATTCTCAAAGCAGCTAACTTGTGGGTTTGAAATGCATGGCAGTCATGAACTTTATGGGAAATTGCACAGCTACACTATAAATTTTTTTGAAAGCTGAAAGCAGAAACTTGTGCATGTGATAAGATAGTGTTAGAAGAACCCTCATATTAGATTTTTGTCTGGGCCTTTGAAGTCAAATGCAGTCTGATCTTTACCTCTAATTCAGATTTATATTTACTCTTACACGCTCATTTTTTTCCCAGCTGTTTTTCAAATATCATCACTTGCCTTTACCCCATCCAATAGGGGTGTGTGTGTATGAATGAGAGAAGCTATTAGTCTGATCTATAAAGACCGTTACATCTGGAGAAAAAAGCAAGAGAAAGCAGAAAAAAAAAAAAGCTGTTTCATTTAGTCTGGGTGATTTTCTGTTAGTTTCCTTGAACACATTAACACTGATTCTCTTCTAATAGGCTCAGGCATTTCTTTTAACTGTGTTGTTACCAAACAAGTTGTTTTCAAGAAGTTTAAAAGTGTCATGCTGGGAAGAAGAGGAGCACACACAAAAAAAGCCCAACCAAACAAAAACAACAAAACCAAACCAACTATGCTTAATTTACAGTATTTTCATCTTGAGAAGGCTGTCAGATATTTCACCTAGTCATCTAACATAGTGCCTTCATAACTGTTCTGTGTAACAGGGTTGAGCCAATGGTGCTGTGGGAGTCTTAAATCAAGTTTTCATTGCCTCAGTCAGTCTGAATTGGTGCCTAGACGTTATTAGAGTTTAGTTCCTTGTGTGTAATAAACAAAGACTAGAGCTGTGCAAAACTCAGCCTTCACAACATTTAGACAAAGATTTTCTTTGCTTTCCTTATTTGTGGATTCTCTGATTCCCCAGATTTGCTTTCTGTCTGACATTTCAATTAGGCTACGAGTAGTAGGATAATCACTGTAGTAGCTTGGAAAAAAACCACTTTCACCCCCTTAGGGGTCAACGGTGTATTCAAGACTATAAATACAGAAAATAGAGGCATCAGAGAAGACTGAACCAAGTTTCATGCGCTTCAGCTAAGGAAATAACATGGTCATTGAGAACTTGTAGATAACTGTATCAATTGCCATGGACATCCAAGAGATAAAGATATGATTACATTTCCCAGGCCTCTTAGGTCTATCTGGAAATTTTCAGTAGAGAGACCAGGTGGGGTTTTCTTTTTCAAGAAAATTGTGTTTTTCAGGAATTGTGGTTTTTTTGGTCAGAAGTATGCCTTTCCTTCAAAAATTCCAACTTTTCATCAAAACACACACAGATCACCTAACCTGAAATAATTTTGAGGAAAGAAAAAAATTGTCCTTGGAGGAGAAGGAGAGGCTTTGAATGAAATAAAATCTTTTCCTCAGAAAATTGAGATTAAGGGAAAAAAAGAAATCTTCCCTTTCTTACTTGCTTCTTGCTCACACATTGGGGTACAACTCTCAGCTCATTCTCTCTCCATATGCCTGTATCTCATTTATTTGCACCAGTGCCCTGAGGATGGCCTCCAGCTCTGGGACTCCTGCATCCAATGAAAAGCCCATTGGATTGGCCTGATTTCTGTCTGTTCTGACTCACCTGGTTCTGAGAGAAGTAAACTCACAGTAGGAGAAAGAGACTGTGGTTTTATATGAAAGATAAAATTTCAAGTACTTGTAAGCCCCTTCTTCAAAGGATCATGCTAGACAGTGCACTCTCTAGGTCCTGCCTAGGAAGGTGTCTTTCACAAAGCCCTTCATATTCCCATCACCTGGTGGATGGTAACTCATCCAATGGGAGAGAATAAATTTAGGAGGTCTGGGGAGATTGGATATATTTGTGCTATATGACACCTTTCTCCTTAACTAGATCGGAAGGAAAGAGAGACGGTGATATCCTTTGAAGTAATATGGTCGAGATTTAGGAAAAGATATTTATTAAAAAGTTAAATTTTTTGAAGCAGGGACCATCTGTTTGATGTATGTTTGTGGAGCACCTACTATGATGAGTTGTCTGTCTGCTGCTTAATACCATGCATTCTTGTGATTTTAATAACAGTTAATTGTAATAATTTGTACCTTATCTGAAAAGCGAGATACCCGGGGAATTTAGTTTGGGGAAAAAGCTAAAGCAAATTAAAACAACAGCAACAGCAACACATAAACAATTATGGAAGGAAAAACTGAGAAGTTCAGTTCATCAGAAACTCTGCCCTGAGCAGCACAGTTGTGTTTTGCTTTGTTTTTTTTTAATGAAAAGGCAGATGGAAACTCACAATGGAAATGGAATGGACTTAGAAAATAAGTGATATCTAGATGAAACTATCTTTCCAGTTGCATTATGGCAAAGCAAAGAAAATCATCTGAGCTTAATTCACAAGAATAACACTTTGTATCTCATTTTTGCAAATAACATATCTTGCCAGCTCAAATTTCCAGAATTTACCTACATACATATATTTGTACTACCTAGATAGATAAACAGATGGATAGATAGATAGACACATGCATATTGTAGCAATTTGTTAAGTTAAGAAAATGCATTTTGTTGGAAAGAAACCTCTTCAGTCCTTTGTCTTTGTTGTGGTCACATCTCCACAGCTGTCAGTAACGTTTGAAAATAAAAGGTCATATGCACTGCTTCCTGAAATCAATAAGAGACATCTTCAATTACAGTAAAAATTACCTTCACAGGACACTTGCTATTTAAGACTTAGTGTTTTTGTAACAACAAAGCTGAGGCAAAATCTTTCTCTCACATAAACCAGTTTAACAGAAAAGAAAGGAGGGGGGGGGCGGAAGTATTCCTGGGTTGGATTTTAGATTTTCTTCCCAAACCCTAATCCAAAAAACCTAGTGAAAAGAAATCCACAAAAGAGTTAAAATTTCCAGTGGAAACACAACCCATGTTATTTTGTTATCTCTAGTGTCATTGATTTAAATGTCTATCCATGCATCATTATTTATTTTGAAGTAAATAGATGGAAAGTGTGAAGCGTCCAACTGAGACTACAAATGCTGGGCCAAATTCTGTTTAGTCACACCAACCAGTTTATCTGACAAAGAGTTTCAGATCTTTTAGAGAGAGAAAAAATAGCAGTTTTGCATGCATTTACAGTGCATGTAAAAAAGAAGTTTTTACTTTGTGGATTTTTTGTATTGCCTTGAGTAGGTTACTTATTATTTTTCTCACTTCTGATTAAAACAGCAATTCCAGCATTTTCCAGTTCTAAAAGTGTCGGGGGCAAGTAGTTAAACTAGTAAGGTTTCCAAGTCAGTAGAAGTTCTGCTTCTGATTCCACTGTCACCAGAATAATCCTAATTCAATTCCCGTTTGAGGTAACTAAACTTCACAATAATAATTTGGGTTGAGTTCCGATATAAGAAATAATAGTATTTGTTGGTCTGGACTCTTTCTGATTCCCTAGCTGTGAGGAACAGTGTATCAAAGACTTTGAAACACTGAGAGACTGAGATAAGGGTGAGACTTCGTGAGTTTTGAAAATAACCAAATAGTTATTTTCCCTGAGCAGCGTCAATGCAGGAGAACATATGAATTCAAGGACAGATCCTTAGAGCAGGAATATAGGCAGCACATTAGACTAGAGCTAGGCTTATAAACTGGTGCATTTCATCAGGAAGGCGGCAGAAAAACATCGCTTATACTCTTTACATTCAAGTGGAGCTGAAACTTCAATTGGCCAGCTCCCAAAAGCACCTGATAAACAAAATGGTGAAAAAACAACAACAAAACCCACTCACCTCTTTTGGCTGTCAAAAGCACACCAGATACAAAAGAACAGTCATGATTTGGTCCAGCAAAGGCAGCCTTTTTTTACACATACACTATCCACTATAATATTGTACAAAACATTCACAGGTACATTTAGGCATTCTGAGGAATACTGTCGATTTTAAACTGATTTGAGCAACTGGAATTAAGAAGTCGCTAAAATGCTATAATTTCTGTGGTTAATAGATTCTTCAAGAGGCTCCTGCCTGCCCATGGAAAAGAGGTCAATTTAGAACTTGAAGCAAATAAACAAAAGAGTGAAATCATAGTTGGCTTAATGAACACTTCAGAGATACTTTATTAGAATGGATCTAGTCTCATGATTTTCTCTCTAGGTGCTGTTATTCTTGAATAAGCAACCTTTAATTTCCTTCCCAGGCTTTTAAAGGAAGATGCCCTCTCCATCCCTTTGTTTAAAGGATTGTAATTCCATTATAGCCTAATGCACTCTAGTGATTACCGTCACTTAAAAAATCCTACGTAAAACATTCACTGTGCACTTGGTGACTTGAATGATGGTCATTTAAATCCAGAGCATATCTTTTTTATTTCTTTGAATACCTGAGACATGGTCCAAGTGCAAGAGACACATAGAGCACCCAAAGTTAAACTAATATCTCATATTGTCGTTATTTATGGTGACTCATTTAAATAGATTACTTTTTTTTTTTAACAGTGGTTCCCAACCTACCAGGCATTTCTAAATGACATCAGAAACTCCGACCTAGACTTTGCAACTGTGGTTGCAGATTTTGATGAGAGTGATTTGGAACAGATTAGGAGCAATAAACGCTTCGGTTTTAGCACTGTGAGAGACTAGTAGGTCTCATCATGATAGAGGACGGTGACCCTTTTTTATGCGTATAGATATGCCTATACATGGCTAGACCCATGTATAGAAATCAGAAATAGAAATGAAAGTGAAAGAAATCCTTTCCATAGACATCCCTCATGCTATGTAATTCTGATTAGCAGATGAAACATGCCTCTGGAGGTGCCACTATGACATACACATTTTTCTTTTTCCCCCCTTAAAAATGGAAGTATATTCTTGGAAAATGACAAAATGAAGCGAGTTCATACAATTTGCAAAGCACAAGCAATGCTCTGGTCTTGTTCAATCACTTTCATCTTATAAGCTCTCCTTGAAGTGTGAGCGATGACCATCCCAGTTCAGTTCTGAGATCATCTTGGAAAGAAGGGGCAACAAAACTCACAAATGGATGGGGTTGCTCTAGGGCCTGAACTGTAGTTTTCAGAAGCTGCAACTCATTCTGTGAGGCATCAAAGCCTGTTATCACATACTTTTTAAGCACTAAAATTTCTTCTGTCTGAGGTGTTATTCAAAATGTCCTTTTCAGGGCCTAAGTTAAAGAACATCACAATGTCTAGACAGTGGGTATGCGGCCAGCAAAATGCTTCTGCTAGACTATGCATTTACTCTTGCTTTTGACTGTACAAAGAGCTTTGTTATTTCTGAAGGAAGACTCATTGGGTTTACATGCTGATGAAAGAGCTGTTTAAAGAGGCTGGTTTTAATTGTTTCTGATGTGTAGTGTGTTATACCTTTTATAAGTGGAAATGTCAGTGCCTATAAAGAGAACACAAGTCTGGTAGGTCACTTTTCGCTGCAACCTCTTGCAGTCTATAAGGCTCTCAGACACAGAATTCCACAAATCAAATTTTGAAAACCACTGTGCTAGGTCTAGCTAATAAAAAGAAGCAAACAACCCCCTGGGTTTATGTGTTTAGAGCACAGTGATTGAACCACTTATTTAGAAAGTAGGAGAATTGAGTTACAAACCACTCATAGGGTCCCATTCTGACCACGAGGCACAGTCCTGGAATAACCTTATTTCAGTGCAGAAAACAGTACAAGACTGATAGAAAGAAAAAGAATAACGAAGCTTCAACCTGAAGCTCACAAAGACTTATGTGGTTTGGACATTATAGGAGACGAGTTTGCTGTTTTGATGAATAACAGAAATGTCCTTCAGAAGAACCACACCCAAAGAAATGGTGTCTTCCTGAAATAGAGGAACAAGTCAGCTGCCTTGATAAAACAAAATCTACATACCAACTGTCCTCCAACACCAACTGTCCATCAAGAGAGGAAAAACGAGTCCAGGAGGAACATGCAAGAATAAAACTATGCTGTTGTCTTTGCACTGCTGGGACAGAAGGTAAGTCACTGGTTGCTGTGTTTGAGCCATAGAAACTATTCATGATCTTGCGTGGGGGAATATAATATATCTGTGTGGTTTCCTCCTTCAAAAATATTGAAGATGAGGGTGGATAGTATGTATATAGACTAGACATGTGACAACATGGTGCCTGTGTGGGTGATTGCAAACAGTCACGGAGGCAACAAGAACAGACCTTTTCACAAAAAAGCCCGGAAGAAGGGGTTCCAGCCTTTCTTACTGAAATGAACTGGCTTAGAATAAATGTGATTGATAAGAGCTGTGAATAAATAAAATATTTTCCGTGTTGCAGAGCTAGGTTGAGCATATCTGCAGCTCTGCATTGTGCCATATATCTGCTGATACCAACACAGGTTAAAAGAAAATAGGTTTATTTTATTTATTTATTAAAAATCTACTATCCACCCCCAGAATGGGTTAATTTGATGCTACATGTTCTTTACTTGCAAATTTTTTTAAGAGCTGCAGAAAAAGACTTTGCTGCATTTGTTCCATATTCCTACCACTGCTGTGCTTGACTGCAGTGCATTCAAGCCTATGATAGTTTTTTTAAAGGTTGGAGCATAAACTATAGCTCTAACCTAGACAAAGGCAACCAAGAAACTGCTCAGACAAACATGTTCAAGTAGCTATTCCAAATTCAGAGGTGCACAGCTATTGCAAAGGGAAGCTAAATCTGGTGGACATTAAGAGCCATGGGGTTCTGGTTGAAGCTTCACAATGCTTTGAGTGGTTTCCTCAATATTCCCTGTGGTGGGTTAACCTTGGCTGGCTGTCAGGTGCCTAGCAAGCTGCTCTCTTATTCCCCCTCCTCAGCAGGACATGGGGAGAAAACAAGGTCAAAAATCTTCTGGGTTGAGATAAGGACAGGGAAATCACTCATCAATGACTGTCATGGCCAAAACAGACTCGACTTAGGGAAGATTAATTTAATTTATTGCCAGTTAATAACAGAGTAGGATAACAAGAAATGAACAAACAAAAAAAACCAAACCCAAAATCACCATGTCATTGTTCCCCTCCCCTTCTTCCTAGGCTCAGCTTTACTCCAGACTCTTCTACCTCTTTCCCCCCAAAGCAGTGCAGGCAAACAGGGAATGGGGGTTGTGGTCAGTTCATAATACTCTGTCTCTGCTACTCCTTCCTCTTCACACTCTTCCCCTGCTCCAGAGTGGGGTCGTTCCCATGGGACACAGTCCTTCATGATCTTCTTCCGTGTGGGTTCTTCCCACATGCTACAATTCAAGAGCTGCTCCAGTGTGGGTCCCTTCCACAGCATCATCCTTCAGGAACAGACTGCTCCAATGCGAGTCCCTCATGGACTGCAGTTCCTGATGGAAAAACTGCTCCTGTGTTGGGCTCGTCTCCCAGACTGCAGCTTCCTTCAGGGCACATCCACCTGCTCCAGCGTGGGGTCATCCATGGGCTGCCGTGTGGATATATGCTCCACCATGATCCTCCTTGGGCTGCAGTGGGACAACCTCCATCCTATGATCCTTTCCATGGGCTGCAGAGGAATCTCTGCTCCAGTGCCTGGAGCACCTCCTCCCCCTCCTTCTTCACTGACCCCAGTGTCTGCAGGCCTTTCTCTCACATTTTCTCACTCTTATTTCACAGCTGCTGCGCAGCGTTTTTCACCCTTTCACAGAGGTGCCACCAGCACCTGGTCTGTGGCAGGTCTCTCTTAGAGCTGACTGGAACTGGATCTGTCTAATATGTGGGCAGCTCCTGGTGTCTTCTCACAGAAGCCACCCCTACAGCCCCGCATTACCAAAACCTTGTCACATAAACCCAGTACATTCTCTCAACCTGTGTTCTGAGATCAGGGGAACTTGTTGTCTCCTGATTGGGTCAGTTAATGTATCTAGGTGTGATTTATTTTTTCTGTCTCATCTTTGCTTTAATGCTGAATAAACTTTAACCAGATACTTTCACAAACCAGATACCCTTTAATTCAAAGAATCATAGAATTATTAAGGTGCGAAGGGATGCCTGGAGATTGCCCAGTCCAATCCCCTGTTCAAAGCAGGTCAACTAGACCAGGTTGCTTGTGGCTATGTACAGTCCAATTTTGAATATCTCCAAGGATGAAGACTCCACAACCTCTCTGGGATGGTCAGTTCGAGTGTTCAACTATCCTCACAGTAAAAATGTATTTTCTTAAATAAAATTTACTGCCTTTCAATCTGTGCCCATTACCTGTTATCCTTTCACTGAGAGAAGTCTGGCTCCAAACCACTTTTTTCAGGAGATCATACTAATCCATGTTTTGATGGAGGTTCCTCAGTGTTTCTACACTGCAGGGCTATTTCTCTTCTCTTTTTGTTTTTCTGCCTTCCCTTGCCTTAATCAAGAGGTGATATAAGTTCTCTCTCGGTACAATTCTTTCAAGACTGATTATATCTCTAAAAAATAGTTCATCTCTTTGGTAGTTCAACTGCAAGCTCTTGAGTTTGATTCAGGAACTACTGGGTAAAATTTTATCACCTGTGTTACATAGGTCAGACTGGATGATCACAATAGGGTTTTTTAGCTTCTGAGTCTATGATTCTCTTTTTCTCTCTTTGTCTTATATTCTTTTCTCTCTCGGTATCACATACCTCCCTCTCCTATCGACCCTGACACAGCACAGATTTATTTGGCTGTAATCCTTGTCTAGAATTTCCCAGTGTTTTAAATTAGTACAGTGGGATCAGCTTTTCCCATTCATCTCAGTAAGAGACTGAAGAGGCACCATACAACTGTACTGTGAGAAGAGGATGCAGGGAGAGGAAGTATGGCAAAACTCATAGAAACTGTTATTTTAGTTTGACTACTAATTAGCAAAGCAATTTGCAAAAGCAGAACTGTGATATAGGTCACACTCTGGCTCTGTCTTCCACCTGTTACTGATGAGGCACTTGATTCTTTGTGATTTTTTTCTCTCCCTTTCTCTCACCTCCTGTTGTGTGTGCACCAGCTCATCAGAGCCAGTGGCCATTAAGATATTTCCTTGGTGAGAGTGGAGATGAGATGCCAGAATCAGGAATTTAACCATCCACATACAATACTCTTCCAGGATTTTTGTGTTTATTAGGCTCATGGTGTCAGAAGACTGTTTAGCACTTTAGGAGTACTTCATTCAACAGCATCTGGTCTGCTGCCCTTCATGGGAACTGTCAAGATTTCTTTTTGATTGACTGGAGGGTGCATGCCAAGGAATCCTTTCTTCTGCAGTCTGAGTGCATGGAAACGTCTCATTGCCTACTGGCAACCTTAGGCAGATGCAGGAATCAACATATGCGAACCAGTTTACAGCACAGATGATCTTGGGGCCTTGTCAGAGCTCACTGATGTCAATGAAAAGATTGTTGGCTTTTCTGCTTGCATAGGCAAATTAGTAAATACCCAGGTAATAAATGCTAAACCCATTGGTCCAGGCACCGTTATTCATCCTGCAGTCAGGTAGCACACAAGGACAACCTCTGTGGTTAAAATGCCTTGTGGGCCTGGTTGATCATTTGAAATATTCTTCAATGGAAAACTCACTTTTCAAAGACAAAATGTTAATTTTGATGGGATTTTTTTTCCCCAGTAAGAAACCATTCTGCTTGATCCTTTCCTAGATTTAGGTTACGTTCCCCATCCAGGAGGTGAGATCTTATGTCATAAATACAGAACAATTTCCATGAACAAAGTGTTCTGGTGATTCAAAAAAATGCAGTAATGGGAAATGTCAGTGTGAGAAAACAACCTCAGTTTTGGTGATTTTCCTTGTAATTCCAGTTACAACAGGAAACGCCCTGTTCTGAGTTCTTTTCTTTTCTGCATCCAAATCTGCAATTCAGGTAGTGATAAACTCTATGAATTATCAGATTATCCACAGTATATCTCTGTAAATGAAGCTACCAAATCCTCTTTTTTCTCTGTGATCAGAATATTTACCTCAAGCATGTCTGCAACTTCGCCTTTTTTAAAGCTTTGATTTCTCATAGTGATGACCTTTTTAACAAGGTCATCACTTAGATTTTGTAATTTTCGACACTACTTTAATTTGAGGTTGCTTTCTCACACATTTTTTCTATGAAAGATGGTCTTGCCTTGTCTCTAATAGGATGGCTCACAAGATGAGGCCAGAGTCAACCCCCTATAAACCTGCTTACCCCACCGCTACAGTGTGGTGCAGCTCAGCATACCACTAGAGATAAGGGTCCCAAGAAGGTAAACGTTACCCTGCTTAAACATGTTTGGTGGTTTATATCTAAGTTCCTTAAGCATTCCTATAAAAAAACCACTAACTATTGGTGAAAAAAAAAAAAAAGAAAAAAAGAAAAAAGAAAAGGATAGTTGTCACTTAATGAAACCTGACAATTGGATGGATATTTTCAGTCCCCTCCCCAGCTGTTTTACAAAGAAGGTGGGCAAGCTGAATTTATTTACACGTATTCTGATTTATCACAAACGCCTTCAAAGCACAAATAGAGTGACATATTAAGTGTCCAATGTTTGATTTCGTGACAAACACCCATAAGATATGTTAAAGTAACCCTGTATCTACTACAAATAAGCAAAGCTATGGTTCAAGTTTGTGTTCCATATTTTTGTGGAGGAATCCAGGTTCTGGTGATGTTTATTGGGTCTTGTGTCTGCTCATTGGCCATGTTAGGTTAATACTTTTATTTCCACTTCTGTTTCCCTTCTACTTGTTGCGAGTCTGGGTGTACCAGTGTGGCTTGCATTATCAATAAATTAGGTCCAAGGCAAGTGAAACATATTTGTTGCCAGGCCAGCTTTTCCTCAGGTCCTTTCTTGCTAACTTATTTTGCTAGGTGCGTCCGGAGACCTTCAACACTTGCCACTGAACCCCAGTATTGCCTTACTGACAAGCATTCTTCATGTAAGCCACTTTTTATCTCCACAACACTGCATCTGCTTTCTGAGTTGCTTATGCAACCTCCACTTACAGCATAAACACTGTGCTGAGGAGAAATTAATCCCCCAGCAAGTTCCTCAGTCACATATTACTAATACCCCTGATAGTTCCCCAATCACTTCCTATCCATGAGACTGTTCGTCCGTTGTGCGACCTTGGATATTTATCAACAATCAATTTATGATGACTGTTCCTCTGTAAAATCGCTAAGTTTCTTGCACCAGTCCTTAAGACACAAAGCTTCCCAAGTCAGGTCCAGCAGTTATGTAGTCCCTAATGTCAGCAGAATAAAATACAATCATAAGTGTTAATTTTTATATTGAAAATAGCAAGTAATTGTTAAGAATAAAGAAAATTTAAATCTAGACAATGCTAGAACTTCGTAATAGAGTTACACTAATTTGCATATACATGCACAGAAAACCTCACATGCAAATAAGTGGTCCAAAGCATCTGTCCATCTTTATGTTTCCAAGAAACACATTTCATATGAGCCAAACTTGTATTAAACATTGGAGGCCGTGGGACAAAGACCACCAAAAAAAGTAATAGAAAGTCAGATGCCAAGCTTACCGCTTGTCAAACTTTCTAGTTTCAAAGAGAGCAACTTGTGTTAGCAAAGACAAAGAGAAGAGATAATTCATGGTTACAAATGTAAGTTCATGTATAAGGAACATGTAGCATTGATTTCTATCAATAAATAAGTGTACAGACTTAAAAAGTATTTGAAATTTCAAATACGTCCTTTTTTATGATGAAGTTGCTTTTATAAACAATATTAATCATATTCATACATTTTCTTCATCTGAAGGGAGACATTTTATTCCAGAGTCTTGAGTTTCCTATCCTTTTTCTCATTGAATATCAATAATTATCTTCAAGAGATCCTCTTGCCTTCCTTGGACCAATTCTGGAACCTCCATGGGGAATACTGGCAAACACTCATGAGAGTAGGCTCACTCTTTTAGGTAGGTTTGTTTATGTGAGTAGGGTAAGTTAGGCCAGCTTCTTCTAGTCCACCTAAAGGTCCATATTCGTAACAGCACTACAGTTAGTGTAAACGTCCAAGCAACATGAATAGTGGAGGCAGAAAACAGCTTCTGCATTGTGAAGAAGTAAACACAATATAAAAATGAGAGGTTGCTCCATGGAAACAAGTATCTAAATTTGCACACTGTTTGAGGGTTGATAGTGTAGCTATAAACAATAGTGCAATTCAACCAAAAAGCTTTGATGGAAATAATGCCCTGAATGTTGCTTCCAGCACTATGTTAGAAGCTGTCTGCCTTGTAAAACACTTATGAAAGCTAATTAGCGTTTCAATTAATGGTTTATCATTGTTCTATAACACTCACACACAAATGATCATCCTTTTCTCTCTTTCATAATTGCTCAATTATAGATCTTTAGAAACTGTAACATTTGAAATGGAATAGAATCTGTGTAAAATATACTCAGTAATCACCTAATTTTTACTTCCCAATTACTATTTTGGTGCTTTAAGTTCAGTTTTATTTTATAAATTCAGCTGCTGCTTCAACTTCATGGACCTAAACCATCTGGAGAACTGGCCTAAGAATCAGACATATCTTCAAGAGTGCTAACTTCGTATTGCACGTTCACTGCAAGCAGGCTGGGAGTCGATGCTGTGTTGTTGGTAGCCGTCCTGCCAGAATCAGTCACATATACCAAGATCTTTATAAGATCGATGATACACTTTACTCCACTGAAGGGAGGGTGACATTGTCTTAGAGGAAGTAGACAGTCTCACTGTTCTCTTCTGAAGCTGAATATGCCATCAGTTGCCAGGATTGTCAACTCCTTTTGCCTTCAACAGCCTTTATCTAGCTGACCTCCTCTTTTTTACCTAGAAGGCCTCATGCTACTACTGCCAACAGGTCATGATATCTTGTCCTGGTCAGGAGCTAGACATAAAATGCTCATGGGCCACAGTTCAGTCACCCATGCAACATCCCGTCTCTTTCTTTACTGTTTATTCTACTGCAAGTGTTTTATTGGTCTGAAAGAGACTTGTACAAATTCAGGATGTGCTACCTTTATTTACACTGAACAATAAGCTAAGTCTACACTATTTTTCTCAGTGGTTCAGGTCTTGTCTCAGCAGTATTGCAAAGTGCATATTTACTCCTGCAAACCAACATATCAAAAGAACAACTGTGGAGCAGAATCTTGATGTCCTTTTCAACCAGTGTCTCTGTGTCTTTGTCAGAAAAGCCTTTTTCTATGTGAATCAAACAGGAAGGGGGAAATGAGAAAGTTTTGCAAGGATTGAATAGCCACTGTAGACAAAAATTAAAGTACCTGTTCTTTCAAAGACCCTTTAATTCATTACAGTAGCACAGATGTCTCTAGTCCTGCTCCGTACTGTTGGATAAATATGATTTTGTAGGGGTGACACCATTTCAGGTGTTATGGTAACTGTGGTAGGAGGTATGGCTTTCTCAGTGTGGACTTGTTATCTCAGCGAGTTCAAGCAAAGGCACCACTCACTTGGTGGCTGAGGATTTCATAATGTTGCCAACAGGAAGCTCTGTTTCTAAGCTGCACTTTGCAAGTGACCTAGCGAGCAGCATACATACAGATTGCCCTTTTGCATTCAGGGACTGCCAGCAGCCACAGCGTGTGGGGTTATTTTAGGACTCAGAGGTTTTCTTAGGTAATGCTTCCACAATGGGGTTATGGACTTAGAGCCTAAGAAACCACCATGGAAATCAACAACTAATTGTAAGCCATGTTCTGTTGATGTGCTGCAGGCACCCTGTCTGGCTTAAATAGCTTTCTGCAATAGATGCAAGGACTACTGGATTAGGAGTTTTTAGCAGAGATAATTCCCTGTGGTTTTGGATTTGCATTGAGGCATATATTGGTTGTCAGGACATAAAAAAGCTAAGTTCGCTGTGGCAAGCAATAATTCCCCCATTCCCTTCAGTGCACAAGCATTTACAAGAGTTGGACAGGACATAAGGACTATTCATAAAATAGGACTTTCCATGGTATCAAGACCGTAAAAGAAATTCATCATTTCTTGCCTGTGAGCTTCCTAAGAGCCTTCCAAAATATAGAAGATATCATTGTTTGTTGTAGAACGTACTGAGTAGTAAGTAATGTTAGGATAACGTGACTGCTTAAACATGGCTGTGGAAGGACACCACCAACTTACCTACAGCTGAAATAGTTCAAACATCTACTTTGCCTCATTCTCTTCTGAAACTTCAGTTCTCAATAGATTGGTTCCTCTTTGCAGACAAAGGGTGAGATTTTCCTCGGTTGATCATAGCACTTAAAATGCAGGCTTTCAGTGTAAGCAAATCCCATGGGCTCCTTCTGTAGCTAATGAAGCTACAGAAATATTTTGAAAATAACAATCCCATCCTGCAAGAGGTGCCTAAAGTCGGCAAAGTGCCTTTGGAGCTACCTATTTCCATCTCTTAAGTACAAAGTCAGCAGCACTAGTTTAGATCAGCTTTTAGGCGAGACAAATCCCACGTTTCATGACAAGCATGGCAAAGCTTGTGTTAACTCTCTTTTGTGAGGCCTCCTGGCCATGTGCTCCTGACCAGTGACTGGACAGGTCTTGCTTTTTTTTGTGTGGTCTCATTTTCTCATCCAACTGTATGGTATAATTCTTCCTTTGGATATATAGCCCCTCCATGTTGTAGGGAAATTTTGCTTTCATTAAGCAAAATAATTCACAAACCTGNAAAGGCAAAAAAGTCACCCAAAACAAAGAAAAAGAACCTCCCTCCAAACAATGTTTTGTAAGTCATCATTTCCTTCCTTGTCTTCATTTTTAACTTCAGATAAAGATTTTTTTTCCTGTAGTCTTTGAATTCATTTCTCACTCCTTGTGCTGTGATTTTCATTATGCATTTCAGCAGTTTGTCTCCGCTAAAAATAAGTGTTATAATTGTGAATATAATTAGATTTGTTCCACACAATTGCATATAAATGTAATTCCAAGGTGTTTTTAGAACTCCTCTGTTCCTTATTGATGGATTAGGACCAGGGTCTGTTTAGAAATGGTGCTTTTCTCTGAGGTAATGCTATTCATGAATCCCAGTCTTACTTCCCCCTTATTTTTGCTACAGTTTCTGCCCAGCATTTTGCTAAAACTGGGAGCATTGGCAAGTGGCTGCCTTGGCAACTGATAGCAAATTAACTTTTGGTTAGCCTACAAGGCATATTTATTCTGGGGCTTTCAACTTTAAATGAAAGCATGGATCATCTGAAATGTGTTTCTTGGAAATGGAAGAATGAACAGCTGTTTCATGCTCCTTTTAAATCTCTGAGAGTTGGAGCTCTGGTCATAGGCAGCTTTAAATAACATTTAAGGATGGAGCAAATAGCAGCCTGCTAGTCTACTGTGATTTGCCTGCAGAACTGATCTAAGATGTTGGAGGTTTAAATGAGCTGGCAGCCTTTTAACTCAGTGGCGTGAATTTTTATACTTTTTTTTCTTCATACAAATGATATACGAAAGCTTATCCTTGATTCTTTTTTTTTCCCCCCCTTCTTTTTCATAGTATCACATGCAGTTCATTATAAACCGGATTTTTTTATTTTTTTTTTTTCTTTTGGAAAGGATGACAGCTACTGGTTTTTATAACAAACAAGATCCTAACTTCTAGAACTGAAAGATACATCTCTGGAAAAGCAAATCTTGTATGGATAGAGAATGAGTTGTGGACTAAACAGCTGATGGCATGATGAATGTTAATTCAAGGAGCCTGAAAAATTACTCTGGTAGGTTTGGATTTATATCCAGTCCCTGAAAGTGGTCCTACCTACACAGCAAAATTTTAAATTTCCATAGTCTTATTTATTTGCCCTGCCACAGAAGAACATTCAAGTGAAAGCATAGAAAAGCAGTCCAAATAGCACAATGAAAGCAACGGATTTCAGACCCGTTGGGCTTGTTACGGTTTCTCTTTGTGGGGCCTTTACTGAAGATTGTGTCACATGAGTAGTAATAGGTACTAAGACATCTACCCTGTCCCATGACCTCCAGATTCATGGATGCCTAAACTCCTTCATCAACTTTCAGAGTGTTATTGTAAGACAAACTGAGACTAGTATCCCTTCCAAGTCTCTTGTTCAAGCTGGACCATAGCAAAGCCCCATTCACACAAAGTCTCATGGACTTAAGACTGATCTCTCATTCTTAAAGCATAAACATAATTAGCAATCTGTGTAACATTTCATAGTTGGTTCATATACTACTTGGACATCCTAACTTGAAGAAGCTCTTGCTTGCCTCCTCCTCATCCATATCCTTAACACTTTTTTCTTTCTAGCTCTTCAATAGCCCAGCTCTGATAAGCCTGGGAAGCATTGTCATTGGTAAGACATCTTGTTCAGGCTTTTCTGGTGAGTTGAGATATGAAAATCAGTGTGAGGCTGCATTGGGACTTCAATCTCTCCCCCTCTGGAAATTAAAATGGTCTAGTTGCTTATTTAATTGCATTTTAGTGGAAATCAGCTACACAAGTAGCAAAGAAATCAGGCTTTTCAAGACTCCTTGTTCCTGGGCTGCCTGCTTTGGAGATTCTGAAATCTACACATAAAGTGCCTTGGTGTTAGCTCAGCAAAGATGGAGGGTAAAGACCTTTAGTGTTGGATCCTAAGGAAGATTTTACCAGAAGTCTTAAGAGCTGTCTCAGATAAATTTTAGGATGATTTCTTTTTTTTTTATTATTTTTTACCCCTCTTTTTTCCAAAGAAGAATTCCCCCTGACTGGTATTTTGGCCTCTTAGAATTTATTTGCTCTAGCCCTTACTTCTTAGAAACACAGACAGATTACAGTGTCCCATGCAGGGGTGTTTTAGAAAGAAGAATTTGAGATCAGACACAAAGAATAACTTATTTGACTGTATCTTCTTCACAAGCCAAAAAATGTTAGTGCATGCCATGCAGTATAACAATGTGGAATAAATGCCTGTGTGCTGCTTCACGAGGGACTACATTCATCCTCTATTTGACATTCACACCACATTCATTCATGCAGTCTGTGAGCGCTGCACAAGAACATAAAATTGCTTGTCTTCTGTTTTCTCTTCCTTATCTTAACCGTATTTTTCAGTCAATGGGACAAAATTATCTGACCATTATGAGGAAATACAATGACAGTGTTGGTCACCAGTAATTGAACTTCTACACAATTGTTACTGAATATGATTGGACTTTTTCTTTTTAAAAGGAAATTAATTACTTTTTTTCTGAAACATTCATATTTAAAAAAATGCAAACTATTTATATAAGCTTATCTGTTTCTTTAATAACATTGAATGAAAGAAATAAAAAAAGTTTCATGTTGAATCCTTCTTATATCACCACACACAATATAGAACATTTTATTGTCAAAATGTTGTTCTCTCTTTATTTGTGAGTTTATACTACAGTATAAAGTAGTATGTTCAAAACAAAATTCTGCAGCCATGTAAAAATGCAACAACAAGATCAGAACTCAAATGCTGATTTTTTGTCTCATTTTGGGATCAAACCCAATTATAACAATTATAACAACTAGTAATTTTCCAAATAATGATTTTTTTCATCTCTCATGTCAGTATGACATGTAGTACACTCTAATATGTTGTTCATCTGTTTTTGTATTGCATTCCATCAATTTAGTCTTCCAGATAACTGGAAGAAGCCTCGCACATGCAGGCCCTGCTCCTCATGGGGGACTTTAACCACCCCAATATCTGTTTGTAGTTCAATACAGCAGAGCACAACAAATCTAGGAAGTTTCCTGCTGTGTATTGATGAAAACTTCTTCTCACATATGGTTAAGGAGCTGATGAGGGGAGACACACTGCTGGACCTCATACTTGCAAACAGTGAGCATGAGATGTTTGAGTTCAGGATCTGTAGAGGAGGAAGCTGGTCAAAAAAACTAGGACCATGACCCTGGCCTTCAGGAAAGCGGACTTTGGCCACCATAGAGACCTGCTTGGAAGACGCCCATCAAAAATAGCTCTGAAGAGAAGCGGGCCCAGGAGACCTAATTGATTTTCAAGGATCACCTCCTCCAAGCTCAAGATTGGACCATTCTGACAAGTATACAATCAAGCAAAGGTGGCAGGAATCCTCAATGGATGAACGAGTTGCTCCCAGCAAAACTCAAACATAAAATCGAAATGTACAAGAGGTGGAAAAAGGTTATTACCCAAGAGCAAAATAGAGAGACTATCCAAGCACATAGGGATTAGATTAGGAAAGCCAAAGCTCACCTGGAGTTGAATCTGGTCAGTGAAAGGAAACAAGAAGGGCCATACTCTTCTCAGTGGTGCCCAGTGAGAGGACAGAGGTGATCAACGTGAAATAAAGGAAATTCCATTTAAATGTAAGAAAAAGCTTTTACTGTGAAGGTGATCAAACACTAGCACAGGTTGCCCAAAGAGGCTGCGGAGTCTTTGTTCTTGGAGATATTAAAAACCCATGTAGACTTGGCTCTGAGAAACCTGTACTAGCAGATCCTGCTTTGGGCACAGGAGTTAGGCTAGATGATTTCCAGAGGTGCCTTCCAATCTCAGCCATTCTGTGATCCTGTGAAATAAGGAACAAGCTAAGACATCTTTTCACAGTGATCCCAATTCCAATTTCAGAGCTGTTTTATTTCATGTTCCTCTTTAAACTTATTAATTGTCTGGATCTTCTAGCATAGAACATAGCTCTAGTTGTGAAATTCTCCCTACCAAGGAATCCTACCACCTTCATGGGGAGCTTGAACCTAATCCATAGAACTCATTCACAGGTACATCAGATTCTGGAGTTAACTTGATATGAAGAATTATTCATTAGCTTTCAACCTGTATTCCAGCTCTGGTTTTATTTCTGATTTTTTTATTTAACCTGAAGGGAATTATTTTATCCATCCTACTCATTTTTCCTTTCTTCTTGTTCTACATGTTGCATTTCTTGTAAGAGGGAAAGAAGGAAAATAATCTGGCAAATCAGCCAGCCGATGTTAAAGGAATGTTGAAACATCACAAGTTTCACAATATGGACCGATTCCAGGTCAAATAGCATCTCTTGCAATGGGTTTTCACCAGATTGAGAACAATAGTATTTTCCTCTCTGCATCAATGTGTGGTAATCAGGTTCTAACATTAAAAGTCATAAAGGTGCAGAATTACCAATATTCATCACTGCATCATTGCAGAAATGCAGGAAAATGTGTTAAGCAACATGCTAAAGAGTAGTAGTATTCATGTTGCATACTCTGCAAGTAGTTCAGAAAAGTTCTAAAAAGAAATATAAAAACATCTGAGGGAATCGAAAGTGTTTTAGAACTACCTTAATATGACAGTTTTAAAACTGTCACAAAACTGTCCTCCCGGAGTGTCATGTACCAACTCACTTATCCAAGAGCTACTATCATTTAAGGTTTGTAATTTTTGAGTAAATCCTTTCATCTGAGGCTTTCTTCTCCCGATATCCAGCAGCACATGCATTTCTTGCCAGTGGGATATTTATGTGATTGTCAAATAGCATTATTTTTGTTTCTGTGATTCATTGAAAAAGTATAAAGGGAAAGGGGAAGGAGAAGGGGAACGAGAAGGAAAAAAAGGAAAAGGAAAAGGAAAAGGAAAAGGAAAAGGAAAAGGAAAAGGAAAAGGAAAAGGAAGAAAGGTAAAGAGAAGGTAAAGGAATGGAATGGAAAGGAAGAGGAAGGGGAAGGGGAAGTGAAAGGGGAAAGGAAAAGGTAAGGCAAGGCCAGGTCCTAAAACAAACTGCTGAAATAAAACACTGCCTTGATACTCTTGCTTGCTGTTTCTCATCCCAGAGCTCTTTGTTATCTGGATTCACATGAAATTGAAAAGTGCCTGTTCACTTTTCTATGATTTCAGTAAATCTCTCTGTTGACTTTTTTTTCTTAATCCACATCTTCTCTTTTATCGTGTATTGTCATAAACATGTAGTAACTAATGAATACTTTCTAATTTCAATAACTGTATGACAACTTGTTTTCTTTCTCCTGACAGCTCTAAGAATGATCTCCAAACACAAAATCTACATAATTCTCCTCCAATGTTTTATCAGGGAGGTATTTTATTTTACAGAGTCCAAATAAGCAAATAACTAGTCTGTAAGTACATTATAATTACAGATTACAGACTAATTAGGGAGTTATTTATGCCTGAAGATTACGTACTAATTATACATGAAGTTATTACAGAAAAACTGGCAAGTGCTATAGAAGCAATTACTATAAAATTATAAGTAGATGCCATTTGATTTTATGATTATTTGCACCATATGAAATAACAAGTTGCCAAAAATCAGACCAGGCTGGTTTGTTGCATCTGATAGCTTTGACTTTTTAATACTGTTAAGTCTCCAAGCATGCAAAGAAACATTTTACAATTGCTCTGCAAAGGCACAGGCATCTGAGCACCTTCCTGTAGTACATTAAGTGCCACAACAAACATCTGCTATGTGACGTTCGTTCCACTCTAATCTTATCCCAGGGGAAAAAATGTTTTTATATTCTCTTTCAGTGAGGTGTTTTTTTTTTTTTTTCCTGGTTTTGGGTTGTTTTTTTTTGTTTTCCTTTTCTTTTCCTTTTCTTTTTTTCTCCCCCAAATTGTTGTGTTAAGGTGTCCTCTGGTCTATGTGCTTGTCAGAGGCAGCAAGTTGTCCTCTTTCCGTTAGGAATGGAAGTAGTGATGCTTGTGACAGGCCCAGGATCCTGCTGGAGTTCATTTCACAGCCTGAGGACTGGCCAAGCAAAGGACTGTTTCCTGCACAAGTGACTGAAAGTGTCCTTTTGCCTGAGGAGAGTCAAAGCCAGCTATGGTTTTCAATCTCAAGTTTTAAGCGTCTCTCAAAGGAGTCATCTGTTGAGAACATCTTCAATAATCAAAGGTCGAAAGAAGTCCTAATACATTAAATTGTATTAAATAAAACTTTTCTGTTTTAATTAACCATGTCTCCTTAATTTTAAAAGGCTAATTTCAGTGGGATAGTGAATAAATTACTCTACCATTTCATTGCTGAACCAAAAAGAAATAAACAAAAAAGTTCATGCCATCCAAAACTAAAGTGCATGTGTGCAGGCATCAATATGTGTTTTCCTGCCAAATGTCTAATATTTGAATGAGGAAAAATGTTTTGTACAGCTGCAAGTGAAGTAGTTCATAGATGAACATTTGTAGTAAAAATCAGGGGAAGAAAAAGTCGACTCTGTAATGTGCTAGTCATGGTCCATGATGTTCCTATTTAGACACTTTCTTAAAAAAGTGAAAAATCCAATTCTCCACTCATTTGTTCTGGGAAGGAAGTCAACCTCATGATCTCAAGTGACAAAGAAGCTGTTGCATAAGTTTCTGACTCAATTAGAATTTAAATATTTCATAGCAAATGGGACAGAGTCATTAGGAGAGACGGAGGGACACTCAGACACTTCAGAAGGTTTTATGAGGGCACAAGAAAGCTTGTTTCAAACACTTCTGTAGGTTCAGACAGAGGACTTAGCTAGCGCTGTTCCTACTAGACCCCAAACCCATAAACTGGAGATGTTTAGGGAAGGTGCATCTCAGTCTTTCCTGTTAGAGCTATTCTGCTTTGTATATCTACTTTACCATTCATTCTGCAATGTATGTTTTTGGTCAAGTCACCGTCCTGAGGGACAAACTGCCTAGATCCCAGTTTTTCACTTGGCATTTCATGCAAAGGAGCACATCTTTAAGAGGAAGCACTGGAAACATAAACAAAAGCAGAGTGGTTGGAGCACTGGACTTATGGTAATGGGAGAAGAGCTCCAAACCATTTACAGAGAACTAGGACTAGGCCCTCACATGCTGGTCAGCACTCATTCGTTCTCTGGATAAAAGAGAAACAATCTCTGCTCCAGTTCTTTTGTGAATTCAGCTGGGAACTGTATTTTTGTTCTCTCTCTACCTCTGGCTGAAATTATTCAGTGAATTAAAGTCAAATTATCAAAGCAGTTTTAAGATGTCTATAATGCCATTGTTGGTGAAAAATTTATGCTCTGAAAAAAAAGGTGTTCAGGTCTATATTTAAGAGACTTAGATTATAACTGCTTTAAAAGCTTCCTCTTTCTTTCCCCTAATTTAAAGGAGACAGGGGGAATAGTGCTACCTCCCTGTAAAGGGCAGCTTTCTCTTGCTTATTCTTTTTGTCACATTTAAGACATTTAAAACATTTTAATATGTTATTCATTGTATGGGTGAACTGATCACTGTCTTTTATATTACATAGTAATCATCTCTGGAGGTTGTCGCTGAATCAAATGGGTCAAGTTTTCAAAAAGTATTTACTAATTTTCATTGTTCCTGCACTTTGGCATTCAATATGAAGCTATTTAAAAAGCTTTATTATTTGGACCAGCAATCAAATACAGCTCCTGCTAAACTCAGTGAGAATGGCGCTGAGGTAACGTACACTATTAGGTGACTGTATGGGTCAGATGTAAATATTTTCAAAGGCGGTCTTTCAGTTTAGACCAGTTGAGGGCCTAATGCACGGAGTATTTTCTCCTTAGTGAAGTCCTTGAGCAACTTTTGCCCTTTTGAATAAGATCCTTCTCCTTATGCCTTCAAGGCTATAATGTTGGGGGTTTTTGTTTTTTTAAAAGGATAGCACATTAAGAGCAGTAAAGCTATTTTATGAAATCATAGTGGGTTTTCTTGCCATTGTTATTACAGGAAAATTGCTTATAACATAAGGCCATATTTATAGACGTAGAGGTGCTTAATATTATTTCCACAAGCAATTTGTAAGGTTCAGAGAGAGCCTCATGGGAACTAGTTATTTTTATTGTGTTTGGTGCATGTAGTACCATTTTCTTTTCTAGTATTTTAGACTTCTCACTGTGACCCAGAAGTGGTGTAGAGCATTATTAAAAAAAAAGCAGAGACTGCGTTTACCTTGTTTGAGCTCCGGATGTGAGTCCCCCTGCATGCTGGTACAGAGGAAACCATGTGGACTGGACTTCCGTTACTTTGACAGAGGGGAATTATGATGCCCATTTTCTCCATCTCTAGTGGTCGTTAATGTTTTATGAAGGGAAAAGGAACATTTTGACATTTGGTAAGGACAGTTTCTTATTAAGGTTTGGATTCAAGAAGGCACTTAAGTTCTAATGGGACTTAGACATATGCCTGACTGGAAACCTGCCCTGCCCTGTCCCAAATTTTCCTTCAAACCACTAAACCAGAGAATCAGGTTCTTTCTTATTCACTCTTCTTCTGAACCCACAAGCCTTTCTCACAGCAGCCTATCTCACGAGGCAGGCTCAGAGGCTATTGCTATTCAGCGTATGTCGCCAGGTTATGTTATACACAATATCTACACTGCAGGCACCCAGCACAGTTAGAAATAGCACAGAAAACAAGAGGTACTGGACTAAGCAGTAAGATCAAGTTGCTCACTGAAGGCAGGTCTTCTACTTGTTGGGGAAATATATCAGCATCTAGGTTGTAGGCTCAGCCTTGCAGACAGTGTAAATACACATATGGGCCTTTTGCTGACAATGCTTGAATCAGAGAAGGTGTTTTGAGTTACAGAACATACTGAGCTACAAATTGAAATTAAGCATTTAAAATTATATCACTGATTAGATTATTCCAACATAGTTAGAATAAATAATATGTGGGAAGTTGTTAAAAAAAAAAAAATAAATTTGTCTGTAAATAAGCTATCCTGTCTAGCTGTGTAGCTTTCCCTGGTGAAAATAATGCTGAGCGTTAAGTTTCTAGTGCTCAGTCTGCAGGATGAATAATGGTTTTGGATGTCTTTAGGTAACCTAAGTTGCAAGTATGAAATATGGCATATTGCAATTGTATAGAATAAGAATAAAATTTCACTGTCTTTGGATGCTGGAAGACAGCACTGCCCTGTTTGCTCTTTGGGTTGCTTTATGTTAGCATTTTCCCATGTGCTATCCTGCAAGTAAAAAAAAAAAAAAAAAAAAAAAAGTGAATCCTGTCAATGTGGTAAGGCTTACTTACCTAGGTCCAGGGAAATAGGAAAAACAGAGCTTGAGAGGAAAAGGCAAGATAGACTATGTCATAAAGTTGAACAATCGTACCACTGCTTGCCAATGTTTTTATGTTTTTTAGGGAGAAGAGTGAAACTTTCTCAGTCCTTCGGAGGAGTTATTGCTGATATATACCTAGGAGGTTTGTGCTGCAGATATTAGAGTAGGTTTTGTTGTAGGTGTGTATGTTCCAGAAAGTTTATGCTTTCAGACCCAGGCTGTGTTTCCCATTGGCTGGCTTATTGTATCTCCTCTCAAAGGTATTTTGTTTTGAAAACAGACTCTCAAAGGTATTTTGTTTTTCCCTGCACAGATGCCAGCAGTTCTTCAGAGAGCTCTGAATTACTGTGTAGGATCCTGATGTCTAAAACCTAGCCACTGTGGTGGTCAGTTGTTTGGTTTCTGTTTTTTTGTTTTTTTTTTTAAATATCTTTGATCTGTTGTATGCGCACTAATTGCAACATTTTTATTTCATTCCCAGTTCTAATGCCAGTTCTGTTTAGTGATGTTTTATTCTTTTGCCATTTCAGAAATATTAATAGGACATAGATCGGTTCACAGTTCGGTCATTTGCATGGACAAATGAGATCTCTTTCTTATAGTAGATTTTAATATAGTACAGTAAAGTGCCCTCCATTGTAAAGTTTTGATTTATGATAGTGAAAAAGAGAATATGAAGAGGACATTTCACAAAGAATATTTTGCAATTCTGGAACACTATAGTGATCCCAGATTATATTGTTTTCAGGCCATGCGAATGGCAAAAAAAAGTGATTTACAATTTAATGCTCATCAGTGACAAAGTCCTCTTATTTATTCTGTGAAAAGGCACATTCTACAGTATTATGTTTACAGGATGAATAATTTTTATGTAATGGAAGCTCACAGAAGGAAGAAAAAAACCCGTCATCTGAATTTCATTATATCACAATTAGAGGCCAGACCTAATGAAGGCAGTCTAACTACTGTAAAACATTGCACTGTCCCAAATTACTCTGAGCATCTAAGGTTAGCAATGTATCATGTTTCCCGAAATGTGAGGATCTGTACTTCAAAGGCATCTAGTAATTTAGACAAGAAGGGGAAGAAGTCAAAAAAGAACTCAGAATGTGCCATATGTTCAGGAATTACTAAGCACAAGTTTTCTAAAAATCCTTCTCCTTCAAGAATCACCTGCTGGATCCTCAAAACAGAGAGGTAATGAAGAGTCCCTGAAAACAACATTTACCTGCTATTGTTTGAGCTCAATCATGGCCTTTAAGCCCCTTTCAGTTACTTAAGAATATGATTCTCATTAAAGAATGGTTTGGGTTGGAAGGGACCTTAAAGATCATGTAGTTCCAACACCGTCGTATGTGCAGGAACACCTTCCACTAGATGAGGTTTCTCAAAGCCTCATCGAACCTGGCCTTGAACACTTCCAGGGAGAAATTTATGATGCAATATTTTGTTTTTATTTATAATTCTGATTGTTTCATCTCAAACATTATACCAAGTTGCCCTCTCGTAAGTATCAAATTCTAGATGTCAAAGTCATAGTTTTAACTTTTCATGTTATAGAATAGCACATGGCCTTTTATTCTTTCAACTTCTAGCAATGCTTTTCAATATTTTTTCCATATTTTAAATTATTACTTCTTAACAGTATGATTCAAATCTTCTGTTAGAAAACAATGCCATCAGAAATTTTTTCACTAATTCCGGTCACTAGCTTTTTTTTTCTTGTAAATGTCATCACCTTCAGATGAGTCTGTGTCACTCAGTGACCACTAAATCATAGCTTTCTTATCAAGTGAACTTGTGACTCCTAAAAATTTGGGTTCTTCTGTCTGCTGGCTAGGAAAATAAAATCTGCCTCTGTAGGAATAATCTTATTGCCTGTATCACATTAATTCAATATTGTGTTATACTCTAAGGACTGTTATGTACTTGTCATGCATACCACAATGACAAAATGTAGCCCTATATTTTTTAAATCTAAAAGTGGCAAATAAAATTGAAACTTTTTTCTTTCATGCATGTGAAGTACCTGGGTAACTCTACTAGGGGGAAAAAAAAGTAGTTTGTATTTCATATATGTAACCTTAAGGTTCTAAATTACGCTGTTTGGCTTAAGATGTTTATGCCTGCCTGCAGCTCTTCAGTTATAATTAAAAGAGTTTCAGGTCACTTAGCCTGCATTTGTAATCCTTGCAGCTCCAGGGTGCTCATCATATGGAAAGATTTTGTTGTGAGGAACAGGATTCAGTACTTAATGTATTCTGCTTTTTAACTGTTAGCACCTAAACAAAAAAAGTTTTTTTGTTCACTTGTTTGGTTAGGTTCTGTGTTGAAGAGGGTAAGTAATGGCTTTAACAACAGTAAAGTGATTTATACATACCACACACATGTATAGTATGGAGATTTTCCTGATTATGTTTTAAGGAAAAAAAAAAAAGAAGAAGAACAAGACAGAGACCTGTCAAAGGTAGGTACAGGACCTTATCCTCGGCTGAACGAAGCCCCTTCTTTCCACCTCTACAGCTAACAAGAACGTAAAGACAACACTCTTCAGTCTGAGGTCTTTTAGACCATAAAGCACAGTAGCAGCCTCAAGTAGGTGGGGAGCTCTTGCACTGTTACATCATCTGTGAAAGATCAAGGCAGTACATATTGCAAGGTGGTGCAGAACGCTCCTGTTTTGGTCTGAATAGGAAAGCAGGATAAGGCATGTGGAATGTCGAAAGAAAAAACACAAAAAAAGGTGATAAGTAGTGCTAAGAATTTTAATTGAAAATGCCTTTTTCTTCATTTCCTTGCCCAGCAACTCCTTGGTGTTTTCTTTGCTTTAAAAAAATGCCTATCAACAGTCACATTTCACATACATTTGGGAAGCTCTCACCAACTGTAGCTTCAGTCTAGGTGGTTGTCATATTATTAAATTGGAAAGTTCACAGTCTAGGTACTTCCATGAGAAAAAAGTCACTTTTCACTCTTCAGAGTGAAAAGTGCCCTGGGCAGCAGAGACAATGAAATTGAAAATCGTTCTAAAACAAACCTTTTTCATCCGGGGGTTCTCATCCTAAATTGCAATTATTGTATTGACTAAACTTCTAGATCTCCCTCAAATATAATGGGGATCAGGACAGTAAGCTTACATAAAGACACACGCAAGGGAAGGTGATGGGGAGAAATTTATGTCCCCATAGTGGCATCTAGTGCCATTTTTGTGTTTCAGAGCTATCATCTCATGTGGCCAGATGCTGCTCCAGAATAATCTGCTCTGGATCTGCTCTAAATCCAATGTCCCATTGGCCAGGACCATGGATTGGATTTCCTAAGTTAACTAAAAAGGCACAGTTTCAATGCTTAGCCAAATGCCCTTAATTTGGGGAAGATGAGTTTGACACCTTATGCCAAGAAACATGCCCGCACCTTCACAAGCTCTTTATATCATGTAGGCATGTAAAATAATGGTTCTGGAAGAGAGGAAAACACTTCTTTCAGGAATTTCCATGTTACATTAACCCCCTTTTCCCAACCTACTTTGGCTATTTTATTTTATTTTATTTTATTAAAAACAAAACAAACCAAAAAACAACTGCAGTAAAATAAGAGCAAAATACCTTTACTATGAGCATAGATACTCTACCATCACTGTGTGACATTAAAAAGAATCTTACCTGCCCTAAAGCAACAGATTTCAAGAAAAAAAAAAGAAAGACAAAAATAACCTCTTGTTTATAACCATTCAAAAAATAAATGTACCATTTCTTTCTGCTTAATGGGACACATCAGAAAAGCCAAACATTCAGAGCTGAGCCAACTGTGGTAGTTGCTGGAGCTGCAAAACTCAATTTCTTGACTGATGGAAGCCTGTAGTTAAACCCAGGGCAGGAAAACTGAGCTTGAAGAAGAATTTGATGTGGTATAGAAAAGGAGGGTTTCTATACAGACAGGCTGTATAGAAAGCGATCTATTAACATTACAGAGGGAAAAAAAAAAAAACAACAACCCCTCAAAACCCAAACAAAGAGGATAAAGAAAAAGGGAAGAAATAGCCAGATGTTCACAAATCTCCAATTTTGTCACCTGCACGTTGGATCATCATCACTTAAGAGCACTGTGTGTGGACATGTCAATGTAATTCAGCAGTTGAGAATAGTATTTGAAGGACAGTCCTTGAAGAGTCCAGAAAAGGGCCTTTCTCAGAGTTATTTCCCTATCTGAATGTTCGTTCACAGTGAAAAATGTGACAACAAAATAAAATAGCATTGTTGTTTATAAATATGCCATTAATTTCAAAGTCCCTTGTTACAACAGTTAGGAACTGCAGTATGTGTTTACATTTGTGTGTCTTTATGAGTTTGAAAGCACAGAAATATTAACCAGTCTTGAAAACCCCACTGAGCTGTAAGCAATTACTAGCATCCCTCCTTTACCATGGGAAATGAGGAGTAGAGAGGAGACAGACTTTTCCTGATGTTACACGGGGAACTCTGGAGTCAAAGGAGGGGAGAGTGAGTACAGAGGTTAGGACATATAGCCAGGATTAATGCAAGCCCTTAGAGGGATTTAAACAGTCTTGACTTACAATTTTGGAAAAACCTGCTGAGTGCAAGGTTGGACTGGAGTGACTCACACAGACCAGACAGATTTCTGATACATAACATAATTCTGAGAATTCATGCTCTGACGGTCTAACCAGTCTGCATCATGAAGCTTGCCAAATCAGGAATTTCCTTAGCAAAACTAGAGATGCCAAGCTGCCTGATTGAGTAAACAATTGCTTATGGGAGAGAGAAATAAACATCTTTCCACCACACGGACCTTTTCTGGATATTCTACAATCTTTATTACTCATCAGTCTTGACAAGTTGTCATCACAGCATTTCTTTGCCCGCTGTGGACAAGGCAGGTACATTGAGGATTTGGTCTCCTTCGTATACCACAGTGACTGGAATTCAGGCAGAGGACTTGCCTCTTTCCATGTCCCTGCTTTGAAGCTGGCCAGCGGAATAGTTTTTTGAGGAGAGGGGGGCAGGCAGGTTGCAATTTCTATGGACTAAAAATAACAGCTTTTAAATTGACACTGAGGAGGTGGAAAGATATGACAATAGAACACAAGTGAATACTCTGTAAGAAACTGGAAACTGAAATGGAGAGATATGACCTGACATACAGAATCAGCACAACTGGCACATGATTTATTGATTATGGCCTGTCATATGAGAGGGCCTCAGATAGCTGAAAAGCACAAAGCAAAGTAGTATTTTTCTCTCTATAGAATTTGGCATTTGGAAATTGCATACACTTTACCTTTACAGCGATTACTCTCTCCACACAAAGGAATATGTGGCTTTGCTTTTGAAGGCAGGCATGCGGCAAACTGTGTGATTTTTTCAGCTGTCAGAGCAAAAAACTGTGGATTATACTATTGATTCACACAGATAACTTGGAGGGCCAGAAAAATACTTGATGGGGAGCAGATGAGTGCAAAATTTGCATGCATTTGGGAATGTGGAACAAGATATTGCAAGGATACAAAAAACACCACCATGAACAAAAACATCTATTTATCTCCTTTGAATGCACTAGTTTAGCCTGCATGAACTTCTGAGCTGCTCTTTTGTCATCCTACCTTCTTTCATGATTTAGACAGTCACTTGTACAATCTGTACTCTTAACCCTGAAAAAATTACTTCAGGGTAATATATCGGTAGCAAAATAGCCCAAAAGAAAATATTCACACAGTGAGTGATCCAACTGCATCCCTTTTGAAGTCAATGGAAATGTGACTCACAGGATCTTTGATCTAACATCAATAAACTGCAGGAAGCTCAGCAAAGGCCGCAGATGCTTGGGGCTGGAACACTTAGACTGTGAGCAAAGGCCGAGGGCCAAGTACTTGTTCAGCCTGAAGAAGACTTAGCAGCAGCCCCCAGTACACTGTGGGTGGGTCACCAGGCTCTTCACAATGGTGTGTGGTGGAAGGGTGGGAGACAGGTATAAGTTGAAAAACAAAAGATTTAGATTGGATATAAGAAGAAAATTTTTCCCCTTGAGGACAGTCAGGCAGTAAAGCAGATGGCCCAGGGAGGTTTCCAAGACCTGATGGGATACAGCCCTGAGCAATGTGGTCTGACCCCCTACTAACCTTCTTTGAGAAGGAGTTTGGGCGGGGATCCTCCTGAGGTTCCTTCACATCTGAGTTATCCTATAATCTTCATACATAAGTGCTTCAAGAATTCACGTTAGCTCAAGGGTGTATGAGTGGTGTGCAAACTTACCATTTGACGATTAAATATAGAAATAACATTATAAGAAATATACATAGCTGTTTTGTTTTGTTTTGTTTTGTTTTGTTTTTCTTAAGGTAGCTGTATCAAATTTCAGTATTGGAATGCTTTATTAAAATATATTTGATTTCTAGGAGGCAATGTGATTATCCTAAGTGACAATCCAGTTGACGGAACAAGTCAAACTGGTAGATGTTGGTGCTTGGACATTTCTATCTACATGGGCTATAAAGAAGACTGCTCTCTCTTGTGTATGGTAACGAAGCTTTCACATATATAACTGGTATCCTAGAAACTATTGCAAACTGACATTTATACATCACATATAATGAAATTAAAACTTTCTTTACAGTGACCTTTTTTTTTAACTTGAGATGAAAAATAATGATTTCAAATTTTTGAATAAGATATTTAAAATCATTCCAATTAAGTATTTCTTAGAGTGTAATGGAATGTGCACACTACAAATCAAGAAACAGTGCAAACTCAGAATAATCTATAATGTTTTAATAATTATCTCTGAATGTACTTACAGAATACTATGGATCTCCATGTAAGCTGCTAACGGGCCAGACTACTGATATCCAACTTGTCTTGTTAGAACAAGAAAGGGTATCTCACTATCTCACAGTGCAATGTACTGCAGATTTAGCCTGAGAGATCTGGCAGGATCGTGAGCATATCTCTACAGGCTTCAGGGCATTCTCCTTTGCCTCCACAATGCTGTTAACTGAACAAAAACTAGCCTAAATATCAAATATTCAAAGTAATTGATTTCCTTTGCTTTCTTAAGGGCTCAAATGCCATTTTAATGGGGTCTAATTAAGACTAAAAATAAATTCAGCAAGGAAGTATTTCACAGAATTCTTATCCTATAAAATATTTGTATTATTTCACCATCATTCCTACTTACATGTCCTTAGAGGATTTTTTTCTTTTATCCATTTGAATCATGTCAACCTGGTTTCAGTATCTACTATTAGTCTGAGGCCTTCTTTTCATATGAGTGATTTAATGGCCAGAACATCTAGAGCTAAACTCTATCTCATATAGCTGACAAACCTTAAGTTCCAGTTTTTGAAATTTAGTGCCTATTTTTCTAGCCAGACTTGCAGACGTCTACTGAAATGATTTCTTAGGAATAGTTCTAAAGGATAACCCTTAGCTCCAGAAAGCTATTTCAAGATGATGCAATTATGCACCACTGAGTCTTGATACAGAAAAGAGAAGTTAATGAAAAGCCATGAGAAAGTGATAACATTTCGTTGGCATTTTCTCAGGAAAGCAAAATGGAGAATAAGAAGAGTCATAGACTCAGCACTGATTGATCATTTTTGCTGTATAATTAATCAAAGGATCAGAAAGACCCATTAATTCCTGTGTCCTTAGCATTTTGAATCATAACTGATAGGTCTTCTAGACAAGCAGGAAGAAGCTACACATGGGCTAAGAAATTATACAGCAAAGTAGAATTCATCCTTGATATGAAGAAACAGCCAAGTGTTATTATCTTCCATTTCTACCTCTTTATTTTTTCCCATTTGTTAACCTGTGTGTGTAGTTTAGAGGTTGTTCTCCTCCTTTCCCATCACCTGTCAGTTTAGGGGTTAGAACAGGATCAAAGAGAGTCCTGTAAATCACACAGTTTTTATAACTTGAGTTTACAGTTTTCCCTTCTGTATTTGTTTTCTATTCAATTTCAGGACTGGCCAAGGATTACTCAGTTTCTAGGGTGTGATGCATTTGGCACAGCGTGGCTTAGGCTGGCTAGCTATTGCCTCTGCCTATTTCAGCTGCAATTTTTTGCAATGAACTACTGAGCTCTTACCAGGGTCCCTAAACTAGCAGAAATGCGCTGCAGAGAGAATAATAAAAGCATTGAATGCAGATTCTGAGCTAACTGAGAGTCACAGGGTACAATCTGAAAGTAGTATTAAAAATGATAAATTACCATGATCCCATGGCTAACAGACAGCCAACGGTTCCTTCTATAAGACAACAAAAGCAGGGGGGTGGCCTAGTTACAGACATAGCATGAAGGCAGCAGATAAATTCTAAGACTTTCTTACACTTTTTTCCTTGCAGGGCTTTACGAAGATAAATATTTGTTTTAAGAAATTGCAAACGAGAAAAGTAATTGGAATTTGGCCAGTTTGGGCACTCGTATGTAGCTATGGACTGAAATAGACGCATGGTTTCAGAACCTCAGTTTGAAAGCAAAATGCCAAAATATCTCCAGAATCTCCATCCCAATCTAAAAGCAATGAACAATGAGAGAAAACTGGCAATAAAAAAATATGGGGCTCTGGTCTGGGTAAAACTGTGCAAGGTCCACCCTTGAACTGTCAGAACTAGTGTGTCAGTGGCTGCGTGGTTATCATTATGGTGCTCTGAGAATAATATACACAATCTCCTTGTTCGTCTTTTCTGTGACTCTCATTTCCCCTCAAAATGTTCTTGGAATCCACAATTCAAATGAAATCAGATTTCTTAAAGGGAGACAGACTGCAAAGGTATTAGCTCCTGGAAATGTTATGGAAAAGGTGTTTGAAATGTGCAATTAGGAAGAGCCTGGGAGCTCAACCTTTATTTGGCAGCAACAAGACAGACAGTTTGAATATCCCAAAGAATCTTTATAAATGCCAGTGAGCACAACCAGAGTACACAAAGCCACGGGAAACCAGAGCTCCATTTGTTCCAGGGTTCCTGTGAAGGTTTGCATGGCATAAAAAAGAGACAAATAGGCTGAAGCAAATATGTTTATTCCTCCTGGTCAGTCTGCTTTGGAAGTGGAAGGAAATGAGGTCTGTATGTCACATATCTGAGAGGACACAATCATGAATGTTAATCATAGTTATATTACAGAAACTTTAGAGGAGCTCAGAGGCCAAATATATCGTCTAAGATATTCTCTGCTTGAAAGTGCTTGGAAAACAAATAAAATAGAGAGAAAGGGCAATATTAAATAGAGGGGAGAGGGTGAGAGATGGAAAGGGGCAAGGCTGCATTTAGTGCATTACTAAATGATGTTCGTTTTGTAGTGAAAATAGAGTAACTTAAAATACAGCCATTGCAACTATATTAACAGGAGAGGAACTGAATCACATAGACACTGTCAAAAATTGAAAAACAGAACTGCACAGAACTAGCAATTCACCCCCAAATACACAACTCTCGTTTTAAAAATAGATTTGCTAGCAAATGTGTGTGTTTCAGTTAGGGATGTATGGTTTCTCTTAGTGCTCAGAGTCTGGATGAGCATACAAGTTCATTAGAACTGCATGTTTATTCAGGTTAAGCTTTCAGAATTCATTATATTCCTGCCACAATCACTAAATTCACTATAAAATTTCATTAAAATGGTTTGGAAGGATATGCCTACCTAACTGCAGAAGGCTGAAGAGTAAGGAAGAGACACTTGTCTACACACCCAGCAACTGTATCATTCAACACACACCTTCACTGTTACCTTAAATATTACTATTCCATGCGCTACCTTTAAAAAGAGAACATTTATGAAAGTGTGGCTTTTATTTTATGTCCTTCCACTCCTAAGCAATGCATAACCCACTAAAAAAAGAAAGGTATAAATTACCCTTTCAGGCAAAACTTCTACAAGGAAAAAATAAGGCAATAACACAGTGAGTTTTATTTTACTAGTCTGAAACCATAAGCACCAGCCAGTATATAGTATAGTAGCTGAACCAAATATTTCAATTGCTTCTGCTGTTCGGTGATTCACTCAAAGTTTTTTCTCCGCAGCACAACTATTCTTCCCTGCAATGTCATCTTGATCATTTTCCTTTATCCTCTTTCCAGCCCTTAGTCAGGGTCGGCCTGACTAATCTAAGAATATAACTTTAAAGATCAGTCTAAAAACGTTTCTATCTTCTAGAATATTGCATCCAGCTCTGGAGTCCTCACCACAAGAAGGACATGGACCTGTTGGAACGGGTCCAGCGGAGGGCCACGAAGATGATCAGAGGGCTGGAGCACCTCTGCTATGAGGACAGGCTGAGAGAGCTGGGGTTGTTCAGCCTGGAGAAGAGAAGGCTCTGGGGAGACCTTATAGTGGCCTTCCAGTACATAAAGGGGGCTACAGGAAAGATGGGGAGGGACCCTTTATCAGAGAGTGTGATGTTAGGACGAGGGGTAATGGTTTCAAACTGAAAGAGGGGAGATTTAGATTGGATATTAGGAAGAAAGTCTTTATTATGAGGGTGGTGAGGTACTGGAACAGGTTGCCCAGGGAGGCTGTGGCTGCCCCATCCCTGGAAGTGTTCAAGGCCAGGCTGGATGGGGCTTTGAGCAGCCTGATCTAGCGGGAGACGTCTCTGCCCATGGCAGGGGGGGTGGAACTAGATGATCTGTAAGGTCCCTTCCAACCTGAACCATTCTATGATTCTGTTTTGGTTTTCACTCTGCAGCTTGCCAGAAGCCTGACCCTGCTTAAACACTGTTAATGTAACTCCTCCTGAAAGAACGATACCCCCATACATACAGCTGAGCTATTTGCTTGTTACCTGCGAAATATCTGGGTGGATGGAGCAGAAAAGCTACAGTGACAAACGTTTTTTGATTCCTTAAGTGTGGACAAAACATTTCTCCTAAAAAGACTGAGTTTTCAGAAAGATTCAAGCCCTCACCTCACCTTAATTGCTTTGGCATCCTAGGTTGCACAGCCAAACACAGAAGTATCCAATCCTTTCTAGAAATCTGAAGAGACTTTGAGTTTTTTCCCTGGCAACCAGTTCTCTCCTCCTGCTTCAGTAGATGGTGAAGGCACAGATGTAAGGCACAGTAGCACAGTATTTTTCTTAACCCAAGAAAATTTTACCTGTATAATCCTGGATCAGTTAATATATTTGACTTTAAATTGCAACAAGGCTAATTCACAGATTCATTTCACTTCACAGATCTCTCCTGAGACTCTAATCATAGTTGCATATGATTTAGGGTCAGTCTTTTTGCAGAAGTCTTAGTCTCATGTGATTTTAAAAGGCGATGAGTGGATCTCAAAAAGCTGGCCAGCAAACATTTAGTAATTTTTTCCAAATTCTCAGCCGATGTAAACCGAGATGGTGCCATAGATATGAGGGATTAAATTTACATCCACTGAGCGTCTAGCCCTTGTAGTTTGCTCTTTGTTCCCTACAGTATGAAAGTTTCCCCAGGTGCACAATTCACAGGTTTATCTTTAGCTACAGAGTGACCAACTAAAGGTCAGAAAAAGCCATCTCTGCAGCACTGCTCCAAAACTTTAAGCACTTCCTGCTTATACAGTCAACAGCTTACATAGAGATATAAAAATATATGCATACATTTAATGAAACCTTAAAGAACGATATTCTAAAAATACGCCCTATAACAGGTGAAAAATGTCTTTATTAAATTAATTTCCTAAAGCTACGTTGCAGAGTGATTGATTTATAACTAATGTACTTTACACCTGGAAAAATATGAATGATTTATATGAGATAAGAATAGGATCTCTGAGAAACCGGAACCATCATCAGTTAATAGACTTCATTTCACTGAACTGAACTGAGCTTGAGTTAATTTGCAGTCCATTCACCAAAAACTATCATAGCTTGGCCGTAATGGAAACGCTTTTATCACAAGACACAATGCAGTGAAATTATAGGATTAAGAGAAATAAGGTGAAAGAGAAAATTTGACATAGACACTGGCATACATTCCAAGGAAAAAAAAGGTTTCAACAGCAGCTTTACTGAATCAATATTTATAATGTCATAAAACACGAGGTCTCTATTTGGATTTCAGCCTTTACTGTGTTAGATACTATGCACAAATATTTCCAAAAGATGGTCAGTACCCTAGAAAGTTTACAAGTCTAATTTATGATAAAAACAACAGTTGGATAAAACAAACAAATCTAATGACTGCAATCTGTTTCATTTATCAAAAAAAAAAAAAAAAAGATAACTGAGAAGCAACTTGATTATGGTTCATAAATACCTCCAGAGGGAGGAAATAGAAGGTACTTCAGTAGTTCTCCATGTAGCAAAGAAAGGCACAACAAGGAGCAGTTGCTGGAAGTGAAATCCAAACAAATGCAAATGAGAAATCAGTCAGAAAATCATAGTAAAGATGATTAGCCAAAGAAACAAAGTATTGAGAGGAATGGCAGGTTCTTCATCTTTTCAAGCTTCCCAGCTAAATCTGAAAGGCAGTAACAAGACAAGGCTTGGCGATGCTTCACTTAGGCCATCGCTACACAGATTTTTCCAGGTAGATGTGAGTTTGTGGTATGGTCCAAGGCAGTTGGAAGCAGTGCCTCTGTATTGAAAGCCATTTTTCCAATTTAACGTAGCACACCTCTCAAACTGTGACTGCAATTAGCTTGTATCTCTTTGCCAAAGACCATGTGGAGTCCTTGGTACAAGTGTAATGAGGGGGATTTGACTGTGTGCGTTACACTGGAGGCCAGACCAGGTGGTAGCTGAAACAAAAATTCTACAAAGTAGCAATCAGATTAGCAGCAGTAATGAGGGTTATCAGCTACACATTTACAACCAACATAAAACAAAGCTGAAAAGACATGTTTTAGCTATTTATTTCAGTCCTTGTGAACAGCTATATTTTTGTATTTTGAAGATAAACTTTCTAAAGGAAAGCTATGAGTTTGTAAACTCTCTTACATCTCAGTCTTTGATAAGTTTTAATTTTCTTCCAAATTCACAAGACTGAGCATCTTGCATGATTTCAAGAACACAACTTAACACAGCCATATCCTTTCTCCCCTGGTGTAGTATAGTTGGCCTTAGTCTTGGTATGTAGCATGAGACGTCCAAGTTGTCCATCAATAGACCAGTGGTACCTTCTCAGTTCCATGAATTTTCATCTCTCGTTGTTAGAAACACTTTTCCAGTTGTGCTGCTCAGAGGTACAGTGCATGGCAACATCACAGCGTAACAGTTTCTGGAAAAATGTGAAGATATTTCTCCCTTAAGGTTGTCCTTCTCTGACAACCTGGAAAATTCACACAAGCAGTTTCCAGTGCAGAATTTTCCTTTAGGGTTTACTTTTGTCCATTGTTTTCTTTGTGTTTCTAGACTATCTTTGAGGTGACTTACCGATTTTAAAACATCTGCACAAGGGTTTCAACTTTTGGAATTTACAGAGTGTATTTTCACCAAAAAAACCCAACCCAACACAAAAGCAAAACCAGAAAGCCTCACAAAAACAAACCCGAAACAAAAAGGCAAACTCCTGTAATTTAACAGGCTGAAGTTCTGCAACTGATGTCACTGATGCCATATAGATAGATAAAATACTTTCTCTATGCCTCACTTTATCTTTCGTTCCCCCCGTTTGGTCCTACCTTTCACATATCTTCCTTTCATATTCCATTCCACGTATTCTGGATTAACCCTTGAAACCTTATTCCTAAACGGTAATTGAAGATCATAACTTTTCTAAGAGATTCTTTTCTCCACTGTTAAGTTAAAATGTTGCATTTTAGAACTTGAACTTTATTGGAAAAATGTGTGAAATCCACATAGAAAATTATTCCAAATCTGGCCAAATGTACATCCCAAAATTTTTCATTTGGAAATTACAGAAAAAAGAAATATCTGTATTTGAAAATGGTCATATTAAAAAAAACAACCAAACAAACAATGCTGTTACCATTTCTTACTTTGTATTAAGAAAGTGTAGTTATTAACAAAAAAATTAAAACTAAACCTGAAAAGGTTTTTTTCCCCTTTTTGGAAAAAAAAAAAAGATGGAAAAAATTGACTAAATGGAATTTGGATTATTTTCCACACAGAATTACCTGATGCAGGCTTTTAGTATCAGCTATGTCCAAAGATTTGTGGGTTACAGCTGCATCATCCTCAAGGTACAATATTTTCTGTGGTGTGAAAGGGTCAGAGCTTTGAAAAAGGCAGAAATAAGGATAATTTATGGATTGCAAATTTCAGGGCTATCTCTAAATCCCAATGCCTAGATTTCTTTCTCTTACTAGTGTAGTTTCATGGGACGCTTTGTTGCTAGATGCAAAAACTTTATCTCACACCCTTAAGAGTGAAGATGTAGAAGGGAATTGCAGCTTTTAGCGCTGTCAGCAATTTTAACCGATGTCTATACTAGGAAATTTAATTGTGCCAGTTTCCATTCCCAGGAGGCAGTTTGCCAAAGGCCAACCTGTTTTACTCACATGGGCACAGGTCATGCATGTGCAGGTCCGGTGCATGCCCGAGTTACAGGTATAGGCAGCACTTAATTCCATAAAGGGAAGGAAGTCTAAAAGCCTCTAGTGGAGAGAGAAGGAGGAAGGATGTTTTTTAATTTAAATTGATTCCTTTTCCCCCCGTTTTCTCCCACCCTTTCCCATTTGTCCTCCAACAAAGACTTACAACAACTGTGTAGTTAGATCCAGGAAAAAAATACAATAGAGCAGTAGATACATGACACTATTTCTAACACATTGCTTTCTGTGCAGAAAACAGTTTCATAAATACCTTAACATGTATCTCAAATAGCTCTGAGGGCTAATGTTTAATTTGCATCCATGATTTAATCTTAATCAATCAAAGAGAATAGTACTGAACACAGATTTAGTGGGAGGATTGAAAGGCAATTGTAGTAAAATGTAGTGATAAACATCCCAGCCTAATCCTCTTCTCCTGTCCAGGAGGAAGTCAGGAGCAACTCCACTCTAATGAACGTAGTCGTACTGGAGTAAAACTGGTGTAAAGAAGAGTAGGCTCCTGAAGCAATTTCAGACTTGGCAGTAAATTCTGATAAACATGCTACAGTGCAGCTGTATCTTAAATAACCGATTTAGAACAAAAACAAGCCGCTAATGCCTACATTTTTCTTCAGACTAATAGGTGGCTGAAATACAGTATTTCTGAAATAAATAACAGGGAGTGTTAGGTTTTGAAACATGTTTTCTTCGGTTGCCTATAATAACAGTAGAAAATGAAGGAAAAATTGCCTGAGATTCATAGAAAAGAATATGCTTTTATACAAAAGAAACATCAGACCCTGATATATGTAGAGAATATATCTCTCTGCACTGAGATCCATAAAGGTGTTTAGATACCTAACACCATTTATACAACACCTAAAACCCAGACTGGGGAAGAAGGGGAAGGAGGCTACAGGAGTGTTTGAGTAGGATATCCATGCCCCGAACCGTAGCTTCATTTCACATGAAGACACAAAGAAGAGCCAAGGAGCAGGGGAAAAGAGGTTTAGTCTATGCCTTTGGGTTAAAACCCTGCAATAGCCAAAACACTGTGTGAAGAGGCCTTGACTGTTTTCTTAAGAAGCACATACCAAGAGCACAAACCAAGCTTTCAGTCTCTGAAGCTCTGTTTTATCTGAAAACAAAGGAAATCAAGATACATAAAAAATAAAGAACTTCACATTTCCCATGTTAGACATGAAAAAGTGAAAGAATCACACACACAAAAAATCTCCTTCCTCCACATGACTTTGGGGAATTGGTTCTTTTTTTTAAATCTTGGTCTCAAGCTAAGACTTCCAAGGACCTACTGAACTGCAATAAACTCTACACGGTCTTCTATGTAAACACTTTTCTGTTACCTCTGAGTTGCACCCATGATTGCACACTGGGAAGGTACAACATTCCTCCATGTGAAAATGTTCCACTTAACCTTAAATGCAGCAGCCAGGACAAGACAAATGCAAAACTTCCTTCTCTGCTTCTCCCCCATGGCCCATCAGTCAGAAAGGAGAACGGACATACCCTCCCAATAGAGCATTTTAATCATATTGTTAAAACAAGCTCCACCAAGCTTCATCTCTTGTCAGCATCTTAGCTCTGATGCCGGTAGCTTAATTTATGCAGAAGTTGACTTAAGACAGCTCCTACATCTCCCAGTGGCACATAAACTATTGGTTAGAGTAGTCTTTTGATACAAAGATCTTATATCTCTTCCAATGAAGACCCCACGTCTTCCAGTTCCTGAAGAATACTGTAACTACTGGGCTGTTATGCAAAAGACAGCACAAATCTCAGGTTCTGGGTTTTAGGATTAACTTTCTAGACACAATTAGTTCCTCCAGAAGGTGATGGTTCAGCTTAATTAAGAAGCAATCACTTATCTTCATTAAATATAAGAGGAGCCTTGGTTGTCTGGGTTTCTAACCTCAAAGAAACAATGCAGCCATGCAAACTAAGTACTGTAGTAGGGCCTAATGGCCTTGATCAACCTTGAATGGGCCCATCACCTACACCATCTGCCTGTGGGACCAGGAATACTGTTTAAGCTTAGGCCTGGTCACCCAGTCTTTGTTTGGATTTTTCTATACTGTCGGTCCACCTCTTTGCAGCCTTCCCTCTTGCCCTGCCTTCTGCATGGACACTGGATCTATACAGTAGGCAGCTTGACTCCTGGGTAGGCCCTGGTGTGTGTTTCTTGTAACTCATTTCCAGTCCTGCATTTGTCCCTGTATCTTGAATGTACCCTCGGACCTATGTTTTAGCCTTGTCTCCACTCCTGTTTCTGGCTCCATCTCCTTTCTCTCCTGACTGGGCTCCTTGGATGTATCCCAGACCTGGTGCACCACTTGCTGTGTCTGCCGTTGCTGCTGGACCCTGTTACCAGTTCCTGTCAAGATCCACCCCACAGGTGAGGGCACTGCATGTTCTGGGGTCAGCTTTGGCTCCTGGTTCCATGTCCTTAGGGAAGCAGCCAAACCTTGCTGCTCCCTGACCGATGGATCTTGATTTAAGTGGTGTGCATCGCTGTACCCTGTGCTGAGTGTGGCAGGAACGTGAGCGCTGTGATCTGAGCAAGCTTAGAAAAATGCGCCCTTAGGTGATTTGGGCATTTGAAGTTCCAGGTGGCCTTCGGTAGGTGCCTTGATGCTCAGCTCCACCCAAAAGGTCATGACTTAGTGTCAGATAGCAGCTGGATATTAGGCATCAAAAGAAAATAGCCCCTAAAAATAGAGGGGCTGGAGCAACCCAGTCTCAGAAATCTTTAAAGCACGCTCTGACACACACGTTTTTTCTCTGTTGTATTTAGAGCACCTTTATTTTATTTTGCATTGTGTTTATGATGTTTATCTCCCTTCTGGATCATCATAGCATGACTTTCCACTCATTTTTCTGACAATCTCCTGTCAATTAGATTATAAACTCTTTTACGGAGGAATTCGTGTTATAGGTGTGTTGTCCAGCATTTACCATAATAAAGACTTGCTTTCACCTGGAGGTCTCTAAGCACTACTTTAAGAGGACATAATCATGCCAACAGCAGTGATAATGTGTGTGTAAGTGTTGGTTTCAGTCTGACTAATGATTTTTGCAAGGACCTGGAGCACCTTTTCAGTTTTCTGTGCCTCATACTTCCACACTAGCAAGAGGGAAATCATATTTACAAGTGCCACTGGATAACACAAGATAATAAAGCTTTCTGAGCATCATCTATCACATACACAATGTCTTCTAGAAAGAAAATATTCCTAGAAGTGTGATCCCTCAACTTACTTGTAGTTTTAGCATTTTGATGGAGAAATGGGGAGTGGAGTTGCATTAGCTGCGTTTGTACAGACATTCATATTCACATATGAATCCATATCTATTTATGACTGGATTTTTCATTTTGAAGGGCAAGAGAAATCTGGTACAAGTGACAGAACCTGATCTTCTCTCTTTTTCTCACAGCTGCTGGAGGAATTTGTAATGCAAAAGCCACAGGGTGAGGCAGGTTGGTATATTTAGGATTCAGCATTTCGTTTAAAGCCTGCTCCCACAACTGCTGTAATGATATGGGTGAATGTTGATTTCTATTAAATACATCGCAAAAATGTACAGCATGTTCTGTCCCTGGGAAGATGCCACCGTGAAGAGATATTGCAGCTGAATTGCCAGAGAATTCAAGTGTGATGGGGAGGGGGAGGAGGAAGGAAGGAAGGCACAAAGAACAAAATGTCCCCACAGCCACCCACGAGGACAGACTCCTAGTGAGATATGAATCAGCAACAGCCAAGGAAGCCCTGACGCCTAAAGGGGATTATGTAAGAATCTGAGATAAGTGGTGTCACTAGCACCTTTGGGTATCTCTCAGGCATTTAACTGTGTTATCTAACCTGGGAACAGACACCCGGCATTCTCCTCTAGTCTATGGAGAAAGCCAAGCAGCTGCTGAGGGTGATAACTTTAATAAGGAGCCTAAGGCAGATGGGCTTGTGAATTAGGCATCGCAGGTAAATGCTCTTTGGGTGTGCTGAATGCAAGTCTTAAGCTTAAATCTGCTGTTTTAATGCTTTGTGGACTCTATTTACTATCCAGTCTCAGAGATCGTGGTCTCCTTGGGAAGGTACAATGTCTTCCCATTCCAGTATTCTGTCGCAAAGGATAGATGTCAGAAGAATAATGATAAGACATCATTACCATAATAAGACATTATAAGAATAATCATAAAACAACAAACTGTAAACTCTTCACTGAAAAGGTATGTCTCTGCGCTTTTACTGACCTTGACAAAATAGGGACTTCAGGTAGAACCTTGATACACAAGAATCAGCAGTTTTCATTGCTGTCATCTACTCAGCAATGTCAGGAGGGATCAAACTGTGTTGTCACACATTGACATCTCTTAAGTCAGATGTTCAACGACGTCTCCTTGGCTTATGAGTATGACCCTTTGTAGATCCTTTCTTCCTGCACTGGGGAGGTCTACAGTGATTTAACTATGTTCAAGATTAAGTGCATGCAAAACTGATCACAACTAATAAATCACAATGGCTAGCACATATTTCTCAGAAGGGAATCATAATTTTGAAATTCAGCTGCTAATTTTGATGCTACATTAGGACTAAAGAAATACTAGGTTGTGTATGATTTGGGTGTCAGTACCATAGAAGCACAGCAAGAACAATTTTCAGTAGTACTTCAGTTGCAAAGTTACTTACATTTTGTGATATTTAACATTCCCTTTGAGGGACATCAGGTAACAACCCTGAAGATCTACAGATGCCATACCATGATTCCAGTTTAGTTCTAGGAACTATAGTCTTCTGAACTTTTCTCTGACCATGGACAGTATAGACTGGAATTGGAAGGAGAGGAACAGAAATTAAAAGCAAGAAGCGTCAAGTTAATATTATTGGAAGATCTGTGCTCAAATGTGGCACAGCCATGTGACTTCACTAGGTGATTTCAAGCTATGTGGAGCTCAGCCACTAGAACAGCTTCAGTAATTTTGTAGAAAAAGAAACAGTTACAGGGTTTACCACCTCAGTGGTCAGTAGGTATGGGATCAAGGTCATAACCGTTGCACACTGAGGATTGCTGCCACTCACCATTTGAGGCAGCCAATATCTGCAATATTTTTGGTCCGTCTGACAGTGGGCTCTTTCAGGAAATGAGCAAGATGATCCTTACAGAGAAGGTTAAAGAAACAAAAGTTCTTATGCACATGGGAGAATTCGCTTATTTATCCAAGAGATAAACATGTGACAACAGTTGGTAAAGCACAGAAAAATTAGAGCAGCGAGAGGGAATAGGAAGACAATACACAGGTAAAAGTGTCAGAGAAAGAAGTCTAAGAAAGTATCACTTCACATGGGCAATTCTATCTCATGTTATACACGGTGTGATATGAGTTTTTGCACAGGGCTCATTCATAAGCAATATATGTTGCAACATTATATCAGCTCAATGACCTGAAAATGGCTGATCTTTATACCCTTGAGATGATCTATCTCAAGGGCAGGGATTTCTCATTTATGACTGTCTATACTCACGCTTTTGTCAATGTGCAGAAAGGCTATATACAAATGAAGAGTGAGATGAAATCTTTAAACACAGTAGGGAAGACAGAATTTATATTGTTTGATCCTTTACTGTCAGAAAAAAATGTATTATTATTATTTACTTTGATTCCAACACTTCAAAACTTTGAATGTATAATAAACTTCAATGCTTTATGTAGTTGTGTCCAAAGACTCACAAAGGAATGGCAAGATGTAATGAGATTTTTTTTTTTAATAAACTTTCACTTTATCGGTGTACATATTATCATTTTAGTAGTTGACTTACTATGGATTTAACAAGATATCTGGCATAAGTAAAAAAGTTGTTTCCAGTTTTAATTGTCTTCAATGTCTAATTGAAAATAGCATTAAGGCAATCAAAACCATCTGAAACGAGGAAAGATCTGTTGAAGTCATTAGGCTGAAAGTACCAAGATTTGTACAGACCCCTGGAAGCACTCATTTTCTGATCACTACTCTAATTCCTAGCATATGACAGGTCAGACTGTAGCCTTTCTCGGTTTTCTGAAATCAGAGTGCTGTCTATTTACAGAGAGCACTTTTTCCCCACTTTCCTTCTTATCTGTGTGTTCCTGGATCAACACCAAAGTTTCTTTGAAAGGGGAAATTCAAAGCTACTTAGAAGATTGGACACCCATTCTATTTTAATTTTTAAATATATCACAACTATTCACTATGATTTCAGAAATCCACTGTAAATGCCCCCCCCCTACACCCTCCACCCTCCATTTCTTGCAGTTTGCTGTAAGCTGGTGTGTAAAGCTTCCAAAAGTTGTGGAACAGCCTATTTTGAGAGAACTTGTAAGCAGGAACACATTAATGGGTATCAGGTGCAGCTATGAATTTAATGAATGGTTTGTTGGAAATCACATTAAATAGCAACATCCGTCTGCAGATGAGCTCTGCAATGTCCTTATTTCAAGCCCAGGCAGATGGAGGATTTGCAACGCTCTTACTGTTTTCTGGTTCACGCAGCATTGCTTGCTTGTAAATACATTCACAATCATGCTTGAAAAGATTTGGAGCTTGACTGTCCAGCCTTTTATTTTTGCAGTTTCCTCTTCGAAGTAATGAGTGTAGGAAGAATGTAACAAGGTTCATCATGAGAATTAAACTGGTTTAGGATTTTGTCCTGCTCACAAAAACTCACAACTTTTTTTTTTTCCCCCCTCAAACAACTTTAGAGTGGAGAATAGGGGTGAAAGGGACACTGTCATGTTCTTTTTAAAATTGTCATTACTTTGTGATGTTGAAGTAAATTAAGAAGTTTCATATTTAGGAGCGAAAAAGGGGAAATGACAGATCAGATACCAAGACCAGTGACTTCCTAACATATGAAGTCACATCATACAGCTCTTTCAGAATATCACTCTAAGTTAAATTTTAATGTTGATATTCAAAAATATCCCAATTTATTTCTATTCTCAGCCATTTCCAATCCAAATACCTCCTATAATATTTATATATGGCTGTCTGCAGGGGAAAGAAGAGGTGAAAACACTTTCCCAGGAAATTATTTGTGTCGTATATGAGTGGATAGACCAGACTAGCAGGTACTGCTTTCTTCCCTTAGCCCTTCCCAAGGACATGAAAGGAGTTAATCCCTTGAGTTAATCCCTCATATACTGTGTGAACTCTAAGATATTTCTTTTCCTGTAATTCAAATAAAAAGGATAACATAAGAAATGGAAGAGCTTATTAAATATTGATTTTTGTCTCAAACATAAGGAAGTCCGTTTTGGGAATGGGAACAAAAAGGACTGTTTATTAATGGTATCCTGATATTAAGTGATTTATGAAAGTTGCTGGTCAGTAACTGGACCAAGTTTAACCTCCTGCATATACCTGTCCTGTCTCTTGCTCTAGACAGCAGATAATTTAGACCAAGTTTTTGAAGGACCATGTTACTGAGTTGGTGAGACAAGATTTCTCAGAGACGTATAAAAGCAGTAGAAAGGTGAAAATGTTCATTGATAAGATTATACCAGTATAAACACAGAATATAAAATACCTTTCTTTAAAATTCAGTTTCAGGTATAAAAAATAGTCTTATTCTCAATCTCACTTCTACCATGTTAACATAGCTTCATAGACCTCAGACCTACACCCAGTAGACAAATAACATAAATAGATAACACTATGGAAGTCAATGGGTCTCTGACGACTCACATCAGTTGGAGCTGCAGTTCAGCTTGTTGTTTGCAGAAATTTCCAAACTTGGAAACTCTTTCTCACATTTCTAGCAAAGTCAAAATAAGTCTTTGTGAAATAACTGCAGCAAACAGTAAATGATGTATGAAATGAAATATCTCATCCATCCCATAGATGAAGAATGTGCAGAGGAAGCTTTGCTGCTTTCACCACGCAGTTTCAAACGAGTCCCTGATGCAGAACCATCATTTGCGCAGACTAATGGGAGGAAGGGGGTGATGTTGTCATTCTTATCTGCCGTCAGGTATGTCACTTCCATATAGAGAGATTCAGATTTTATCCTGTCCTCATTTTTGTAATAAATACTGTCCCATATTCTCTCAATCAACTGCTGTTGAGTTCAATGAGAGCTGAGCCTGCAGTGTTGGGGATCTATTCATGTCTACCTGAATATTTTACATTATGTTAAATTTTTATGTGCAACAGATCTGATCTCTTAGCACACATCTACACTACATAGTGAAGTGATACGTTAAAGATCCCTAAGCTTTCCATCAATAAACTGCCACATCTAGTGTGTTGACATACGAGCACGTTGGCTCAGGTCACAAAAGCAGTACTGATGTACCAGCTTGGTGACGTGTCTGAGCTAATATTGCTTGCAAGATATTGCTCGTTCAGCATGAGCTCTGCACCACATTATATTCACATCCTTCAGAAGGTCTGAAGTTCACCTAAATTCCTCCATTTTGAAGCTGGATAACTGGTTTATTCAGCTTACCTATGTTTTTTTCACTAGACAGGTCCAAATGGTAGTTCATCCCACTGTATATAAACATCCCTCTGAATAGCTTTTATGAGCTTAATCGGAGTAGAAAGAGCCTAGAGGACTGGTTTAAATCATCTCAGCCCAGTGAAGTCAGGTGTGGTGAACCCCACCAGAACAAATAATTCAATGGTCATTGTAAGATTTCCGCTGTGTACAACCAGAAATGCTGCAAAAGTAAAAAATATTCACTTTGATTCTGAACCAGGGAAAAATGAGTTCCAATAAGTTCTGAAACGTAAAAAAAAAAAGCCACAGCAAGGCTGGGGAAGCTTCTGAAAAGGAGCGTTTGTTTCCTGTCCCATTGGATTTCCAAAACTTTGCTAATTTTTAGTGGCATGAAGATTTCATGCCCTAATGTGACGGGAAAATGAGCTTTGCAGTATGATTATGATTTTGAAAACTTGAATCTGCAGTTTGACTTTTTTGTTAGCATCTCTGCTATGAAAACCATGTCTGACCCACACAGGGTAGAAGTTTAACCAGGATCGTCTAACCTTTTTCTGCCTATGTCAGTAAGCTTTTCTCACCGTAATATTATGGATGGACAAGAATTAGAGTCTCTGTGGTGACTGTGTGGGGACTGCTTTCCAGTAACAAGCAGTCAGCAAAGCAGCTCATATTCAGAGCATTTGTATTTAAGCATCTCTAAAATTCAAGCTGTTTTGATACATCACGTCTCTAAATTCTTAGCCTCCTCTATTATTCATTTGATTGTGAAGGTCTGCTTGGCAGAGACATGGTAGGAAATTTAGCCATCAGGCTTGGGGTTCTTCTGAGTTCCAGTATGCTCTTCCTGAAGCTTTGTCAGAAACAGTTTGTTTGTCTCTGAAAGCAGGGTGATTTGATCACTCTTGGCAGTCACAGTTTCAACGCCCCGTATTTCATTTTGTTCCAAGAATGCCAAGAAAACGTTCTTTCTTTTAGAAAATAGTCTTCTCCCTGCTGAATTCACATTAAGATATCCTCAGAGGGCTTTACTGTCACCTTCTGTAGGTTAAAACAACGGGATGTCCCCCTTCCTCCCCCTAACTTTGAAGAACATCGCACTGGGTTGCCTTTTAAAGCTTTTCAGCTACAGTCTGTTATCTACATGCAGTCAGCACCATGCCAAAGAGCAGCATCTAAGAACCTGAAAACTGCATTTGCTTTTTAGTAGAAGAGAATCAACATGTAGAGTTATTAGACATGCTCATTCTCTACCAGTCTGTAGGGTATGTGAATGTGGCAGCTGCTGCTGTGATTTCTGTGCGGTGTAGACACATCCAAGCTAATGAGAAACTGGCTTGCTAAGGCAGAAGCAAGCATTTGCCTGTCCATTCTCAAGTGTCACATGATTTTCTGTGCTGTTTGGTCCAGACTGCTTGGGTCACAAGCCAGCTAATTCCAAAGCCGTTCATATATATTTTACTAGATGACAGGTACAGCAGCACAGCTAAGATTCATGACACTGGGTAAGAAACAGAAGATTTCCATATCTCATAGTAATTAACTACCTCAGGAATATGTATCTATCTGCTTCCACAAGGGATGGAGGTGTTGACAAGCTGATGCTGACATAAGCAGCATGTCATCTGGCCAGAGCCAGAGCTCCACAGAGGAGGCAGCATGAAGTTGAAGAGTTCAGATTAGTATGAGGGAAAAGCAGTGACACAGCTTGAGCAAGGGAAGCATGTAGTTCTCCATCCTCAGAGCAAGCCCTTGCAAAAGGGAAACTTTTTTCACACTCCCTGCCTGCCTTTAGGAGTGTTCAGGGGCTTTGACAGACAACAAAGTTATCATACATTGATCATTTACCAACTGCTCGTAGTGAACAGGATGCGCTTTGACTTCACTTAAGCCTCTTCTACCGTGTGCTAAAAGGATATGAATTGCCTTTGCCACCTTTGTGGAGTGAAGATCCATCTTATGGTATTTGGAGAGAAGTTTCACTCCGGAATCCCTCATCTACTTCAGTAACTAAAACCAGACCATGAGATATGGTCACTGTGATCAGAGAAAAGATGACCCTTGTCTTCCCATTCCTTTGTCATAATCGTTTCCTGACCCAGCAGTCAGAGCATTGTTTTCCCAAACTTGTGTGCACTGGAAGACGTACTCATGGACACTGCTGTCAGCTCAAAGATGTCCTTGGAGCTCTAACTCTGGGTCAACATTTAATACCACCTGAAATACCTCCTCAAGAAGATAAGACAATAAGAGCAAGATTACTTCTAATGCCAAATACACCACAATAATGCATGATATTATCTATGTCATCCAGGCACAGAAGGAGGACCTCTAAGACATGTGCTTTCTTATAACTCATGACAAAGGAGGGGAGGGGGGGAGTGAAGAAAGACAGAGGGAGATGTTGTTTCGAATTGTCATTTTCAGATAAATTGTCGCTACAGTCAAAGCATTGATCCAGTTTGCCAATGTTTAGATGCTGCAGTGGAAGTCAGAGCAATCAAGTTTAAAAAAAAAAAAAGCGGGAGGCGGGGAAGAAGAAGAAAGTTAGACTGAGTACTAATAAAAACAGAAGAAAATATTTAAAAAGGAGAGCTACAGTGAATACCTAAGAGAAATGGTGGAAACCCGAAAGTATTCACTGTACAAATTTTTTCTGGCCAGAGCAGAAATTTTGGAGAGCAATTCTTCATTGTCAGAGGAATTAAGTATATTTCCTACTATATCTTTCCTAACTCAGGTTTCTATGAATATGTGAGATAAGCAAATGGGGGAAAGCCGTTAGCTTCAGTGTTATGTGGCAGAAAAGTAATGTTAATGCAACTCTGTTACTAAAGACTGAAGACTTTATTTAATTGTTTTTTCCTCCAGGTGACGAAAGCATTCTAGGTGACAACAGCCTCTGTGAAAAAAACTGAGGAAAGTGTAGAGAAATATAGCTGTACCACTTTTGTTACCAGGTGTTCCCAATCACAGCTTGAAGCATCAGGCTTCTGTGACTATAGCTGGGGGGATATCTGTGCAATTACTTTAGGAAATGTGCCTGCTTTTGCTAAGCAGCAGAGCAGGTTCATGTTTCTTTGCAACTTCACTGTGAACTTTAAGCTTCATGTTCATGTATGTCTGGTTAAATACCTTCAAGGCTTTCCCCTTCTCCACTTAAGACTACATTCCTATTAAGTCTGACATTTCACTGTTGTTTCAAAGAGATTGAATATAGATGCTTTTATACATAGCTTGAACCTTTGATATTTGCATCCAAGTATATTCAAGGAATATCACTGCAGAGTTACAGAAATATCCTATATAACAAACACCATATAAGAAAGAAATAAAGGCTTTTATTCTCTGAATAGGTGTTTGGCTTTTAATACTACCCTTTTCTTGTTTACTTAGAAGATTTGCAAACATACCTCATTTCAGCAGAGATGGTAATTCAAAGGAACTGGTCACTCTTGACAGTAAAAGGATATTTTATGTGGTCCTCCATAGATCTCTTCTATCTCTATTCTGTCCCAAAGAGAAATAAACAAAATCATACAGGTTCAGCCACATGAATTTCAGTTCATCAGAAATGTTGGAAGGAAAGTAATAGCTTATCAACTGGAAATGGCATAAAAAAAGACAGAAAAAAAATACAATGTATTATCCAGTCAGCCACACTGAGAGCATAAATGAAAGATTAACAGTTCATATGTTTTTCATTGTGGCACATTGACACCTTTGACCAAAGGGAAGGAAAATATCCTTCTGCTAAAACTGAATAGTGATTTCTCAGTCAGACAGCTGCACTAGATTCTTATGGGGGTTAGCAATCAGGGAGAGATCAAGACCTACATTTTCCTAGACTCTGCTATGCAATCACTTCCATAGTGCAAAATAAGTCTAAGGAAGCAATTACATGTCTAAATTCTTTTATGCACATGATCATAGGCTTTCTTTTTTAAAACAGTACTTCCGTGGAGCTATTGGTGTGGTTTTCCCAGGAAAAAAAAAACACCGTTGCATTTGAGATTTTGCAGTAGATAATCATAGAATTCATTTTGTGTTGCCTGTTTATAAATTTTATTTTAATTTAATAGATCTGGTTATTGATGTGGAGTATGCAGTTGAGTCGCATATCTTTTAAATGGCTTGGCGCCCAGATTCATTCAGGGCACTTCAGATGTTTTCTTCTTATACTTTTACAAGGGAAGGTATTGATATTGTAAAAGCAGAGTGTAAACAGGCTATATTGCACTTGTCTAAATAGCAGGGTATGCTCCCGTGCATATAGGAGTAATTGTGCCCTCTTCCCTTTGCCAGCAGTGATGTGTCAAACCTCTCCCGTGCACCCCCAGGGCTGCAGCACTGATGAACATTGCTCTAGAGAGGGGGACGCCCTGCGGGGACACTTTTGGGTCAGAGCTGATGGTACACTTTGCAACTGAGGTGGTCTAGAGACAATATGGGTGTAACAGACCCTTCACAATCATGAGGTACCAGACACAAGCCTGTTTTGGAGAACACCTGGATTCCTGTCCTTGCACTGCAAAAGTGTCACTGTGTGCTTACAATTATCAATTCATAGAATTATAGAATATGTTGGGTTGGAAGGGGCCTTAAAAATCATCTAGTTCCAACCCCGCTGCCATCTCTGTATCGCCCAGTAAATGCAGCACCAGGTTCTCCATTGAAGGTGGGAGGGAAGAATGGGCCATAATTGTACAAAAGCCATTTTGTGATTCCAGATTCAGTCCACAAGCCTCTTCTTGAAAAGTCCTGCTGATTCGCAAAGGCTACATCTAGGCAAGGATCTGGGAGCCCCTCCAAACTGGCGCCTCTACCTCTGCCCTGGTGTCGTTATGACTCTGTGACAGACTGGAGCAATCACCCACACACCTTTTTTTAAACTAACAGGTGCCAAGTTTGGATACATGGAAGACAAGGACTCTGGACCATTCATGTTCCATCACATCCCAGAAACAAGGTTTTAGCATGAGGAAAATCTTCCGTTATGAAAATCACCTAAGCCTAATAGGGTATTAATATATTTGCACCTAAGCATGAAATATCATATAGTTTTCAAGTATACAGGTGTAACTATCTGCCAGTCACATCTATTCATAACTAATATTGATTTTGGGTACAGAACAAAACTCTCTACAGCAATGTATAAAGTCACTTCATTAAAAAAACCTCTCTGTGACCCTAACATCTCTGACTGTACCTGCAGATTTGTGATTTTTGCATTTTCTACGTAGTGTTTCATTCTCCTGTAACGATATTCCTTCTGTGGAGTGTCAATATTAATTAGAGGTGTGTGTTGTATGACACTGTGTCAGTTTTACTGCAAAACATGAAGGTTCAGATCCACTTCTGTAAATCAGTAAAGTTCCATTAAAATCAATAGAGCTGCAGTGATCTGATCGTCTTGTGCAACTTAATTTCATTATTTTCTTCCTTGCATTTAAAGCAAAGTACTATTTTCTGAACTCAGATAACTTGTTTTTCTTAAATTTCCCCACCAAAATGCTACGTTAGTTTTTTATAGAAATAATTACAGAGACTAGCTATAGTTAACAATAGGAAGATTAAATATAGATTTTTATGCCATAGTGCAAAAAAAGCAACTGATATGATATCCTGCTCTCATTAAAGTATATTAATTATGGGAACAGATTTATTCAAATTGTACTTTCTATGTGTAAGTGCAATATATACCAGATTTTAAAATATTTTTGCAAGCATGAAAGTAAGATAACTGAAATCCCTCACCTTATGTTTCAGTTACAGTTAGCAAATTCCCATTTTCTCATACCATATATGAAACACTATGTTACAAATAAAAAGGTAAGTGAAAAAGCTGAGTTACTGATTTTAATCTAGAAGGATGGTTTTAACACTATGAAACCAATACGAACAATGGGGGCTTGTTATCCCTGGCTGTTTTCCAATTTGGGAGATTTCCAAAGAAACTCTGAACTGAAAGAAAGCTTTAGCCATTTGTACTCCCTTGGTCACCATCTCTGCTTAAAGGCACTCTGCTGTGTGCATGTGCTAGATGATGTCATCAGGAAGTTGGGTAGTGATAGTATCAAGACAGATAATTTTAGAGCCACATCCCATTGCCGTAGTTTGCCTGAAGTCGTCCTTCCACAGATATCAATGGACTTAAAAACTCTCAGGTCTCAACTCAATTGCTTAAACACAGGCAGCTAGTGTCGTTTGAAATATGCTCGGGTGTCGGAGACATCCAAATTGTACTCGTCAATATGAACCCATGACTTTCAGGAGTGACAGATGAATCTAGACTTGCGGCATTGCCTCAGGCATAGCAAATGGCACTAAGTGCCTCTGTGTGGGCAACTGAATAGAGCACCAAACTGAATTTTCCCGAACTAGATTTACACTATGTAAGACTCTACATCTGAGTTGGTCTCCTGTTGGACCTTTACAGACACAAATAGGTACAGTGCATTTGACTTATTTCAGATGTCTACATCAGGATGAGGTGTTTTGTCCCCAGTTCCCTTCCCTAGCTCTAAAAAGATCTCAGAAAACTCAGTTATAGGGGTTGGAAGGGACCTCTGGAGATCATCTAGTCCAAACCCCCTACCACAGCAGGGTCACCTAGAGCAGGTTGCACAGGAACGCGTCCAGGTGGGTTTTGAATGTCTCCAGAGATGGAGACTCCAACACCCCTCTGGGCAGCCTGTGCCAGGGCTCTGCCACCCTCAAAGGAAAGAAGTTCCTCCTCGTTGAAATGGAACTTCCTATGTCCAAGTTAGTGCCTATTACCTCTTCTCCTGTTGCCGGGCACCACTGAAAAGAGCCTGGCCCCATCCTCCTGACACCCACCCTTAAAGTATTTATAAGCGTTGATAAGATCACCCCTGAGCCATCTTTCTTTCAGAGTGAAAAGACCCAAGTCCCTCAGCCTTTCTTCATAAGAGAGGTGTCCCAGTTCCCTAATCATCTTGGTAGCCCTTTGCTGTACCCTCTCCAGTAGTTTCCTGTCCTTCTTGAACCAGGGAGCCTGGAACTGGACACAGTACTCCAGATATGGCCTCACCAGGGCAGAGTAGAGGGGGAGGATGACCTCCCTTGATCTGCTTGACACATTCTTCACCGTAGATACCTTGGCTTGATGCAATGTTCTAAATGCAAACATTAAGGGTCATCTGTTATCCTGCCTGTATCTGCGTTGCCTAGTAGCTCATATTAGTGCTCACTTCATAACACTTCAGCTGATTACCTTGCAGAATACCTTTGTGTGCTGCAGATCTGCATGCTTGCATGATTAGCATCCAATAAGCCTTACAAATCTAATTAAAGCAAAGAGGAAGTTTATGGCAAATTCAGACCTTTGACTCCATCGTTTTGACCACTATCTAGCCTGCCTACATGCTTTTCCTCTGATAATTAGTCACAGGCCACCTCAGTAGGAAGGTCCTTGTTCCATTATTTCACACCTTCCTGCATCTGGCTGAGAAGAAGAAAGGGCTATTGGTACTGTAAGATATTAATTTCAGGCAACAAGATGGTAACTGGAAGCTTTCCACTAACTTAAATGAACTTTGGCCTGGAATTATAAAGAAATTCTCACCAAACACCTTCACTGAGAAAGTGACTTGCTGCAGTAAGTCACACAAGGCTGATCAATGGTTTCACGCTGCTGACATGACCCTGTATGCCTTCACTTTTCTCAGTATGATGTAATCTCTTCACACTATCCCATGGCTATGGGGAATTTGACTGTCTTTTGATTTCCATTTGAGCTGAGTGTCTACACTTCTCTGAAGTATAGGTCTGCTGTGGGTTGGCCTTGGCCAGCAGCCACACACCCACACAGCCACTTGCTCACTCCCCTCTCCCTCCTGCCTCCCCACAGGATGGGGGAGAGATCAAGAACAGACGTGAGAAAAATTGTGGGTCGAGATAATGCCAGTTTAGTAAGTGAAGGAAAGATTAAAAAAAAAAAAAAGAAAGAAAAAATAAAGGAGAAAAAAAAAGTGATGCAAAAGCAATCATTCACCACCTCCCACCAGCAGACCCATGCCCAGCCACTCTCTGAGCAGCAACCACCTTGGAATCAAGTGCCCACCTCACACCCCCTTCTTCCTCTACCCCAGTTTTTATTGCAGAGCATGACATTATATGGTATGAAATAGACTTCTGACCAGTTCAGGTCAGCTGCCCAAGCTGTGTCCCCTTCCCAACCTCTTGCCTACCCGCCGCGTACTCACTAAGGGGGTAGAGCGGGAAAAAGAGAGAATCTTGTCATTGCGAAAGCACTATTTCGCAATAGCCAAAACACTGGTGTACTGTCAACATTGTTTTAGCCACAAATCCAAAACGCAGCACCACATGAGCTGCTATAAAGAAAATTAACTCCGTCCTAGCCAGACCCAGTACAAGGTCTAATGTCATTGCCTTCCTGGGGGAAAGGCAAAATCAGGAGTACTAGAAAACAGCACGGTTTATCTTTGTGCTACCACCTACTGAGGGTTGGACACAGTAAAGGGCTGAAGGGATGAGAGAAGTGGAGCAGTTCCAGAATCAGAGTGAACATCTCATCTGTCTGTAGCTCCCAAAGCAACTCAACTGTTGTTATTAAGAGATAATTGTTGATTTGCTGCATGAATGGTATAAAATGGAAAAGCAGTCAGATATTATTCTTTGTCAATGCAGCTCAGAATCCCAAGGGCAGAATGAAGGTTGCATTGTATTATTTTCATATTGTCTATTTTTTTGGCCCTACCTAAGCAACAGCATGAGTTTCACTTTAAAGAGAATACCGAAATAAATATAGAGGGTTTACATGTTAAAATGCACAAGCCTTTCACTGTGCAGTCTAAGCCTTTTACCAGAACACCAGAATTTTTCTGCTTGTTTTTTATCAGTTAGATCACTCCCCACTTTGATTACACATCCTTTCCCTCCTGCTCTAAATAGACAGAGATCATCACTGCATTTTACTGAACATTTGCCAAGAGAAAGTGCTGGGTTTTATGGGAGGTGTTGGAAATATCTCAAAATATAGGTTGTACAGAAGAACACTCAGCTTTTAAATTGGTTTAGGATTTTTTTCCGCCTGAAAAGTGTCATATTGGTACACAAAATATCTTTCTGTGTCTGTTTGTGTGGAACAGACACTCAGTTAGTAACAAGCTGGTGCTCAGTCCATCAGTAGTTGATGTGTTCTGTTTGGAAGACACGACCTTGCTTTTTAGTTGTTTTTTTTTTTTCAGTTGAAGAAGCTATTGTTCTCACACCACACAAGCAATGACGGTGCCAACTGTCCCAAATACTGTTTTGCTCGCAGCCTCACTGGCACTTATTTGATTATTGTTACATTTCATTTAAACTACATACCATAAGAACATTTTAGTACTCTAAGCCAAAGAGAACACTTGAGAACAATTTTATCATTTACAAATAGAGGCTCAGAAAAAGAAGGGGCACCTGGATGCATTTCTCATTTATTACATAGTTAATTATATTACTTAATAAGAAAGATTGTACATGAAAACATTGGATGCAGCCAGGAGGTTTTTATATAATAACCAGTTTTTCAAAATACATTGGCTGTATACTGATGCTCCTGCTTTTTCTTTTTTGGGCTGAGGAAATAACTGGAACTGTACATTGCTTTTCACAAGATTTAACTTCATCCTTGCTTGCATGATGACAGTAAGTCAGAGGCTGCAACCGGAATCTGGTGTGAGTTTGCCCAGTGTTTCTCGTTGTTATACAGACTGAGACAAAAATGCTGGATCCAGACATTTTTGTATTTTAGTGCATTTGAAATCCCCATCGCTGTGCGTGTTTCAACATGTGCTCATCTTTAGGGAATTTTGTGAGCTCAGTGGAGAAAAAAAGCCACAATTGTGTTTGCGGACAAGTAACTGTTCATCTCAGCTGATTAAAAGTAATTCTCAGCGACAGCAGATGTTTGGTGGCAACTTTAAGACAACCACAGCTCCTCCTGCCTGTGCCCAGACAGTATACATCATGCAGGAAGAACTCAAGGCTGACACTTCGATTGGGTCATCATGCCCACATAGCACTGTGCAATACTGGGAGGAGGTGTTAACTTGTTCCTTTAAAATGCTATGGGTGCATAAACAGGAGATGGTGGCTGAACCAATAAATCCCTCCTCTCAGGGTATCATCAACGTGAGTACCATACTGACATGACAAGGTTTCACTGCATTTTGCTGAAGCAAAGTCCCTATCAGGCTTCACTGAGTCCTTAGAACATGTCCCTTTTTCAAGCACCTCTTTATGCTTGGGAAAAAGTTTGTATTTTGTCCTTTTTTTTTATTCCAAGTCACTCATGCATTTGTCACAAGACACATAGGCTGAAGCACAATTACAGAGCAGAAAGAATGCCAACACATTGACCTGAAATATGGAAAGTGCTCTTTCTCTCCCTGATGAAGAAACAGCAGATGAGAAATAAACATATAAATGGAAAAAAAAAAATTCTACCCAACTTAGTAATAAGAAAATAAAAGATTCACACATGACAATTCAGTCCTCAGAAAATGTTAAAGTTTCACCAGGGATACACTTGGCCCAGGAAGAGTAACAAATTGTAATCCTCAGTGTGAAAAAATTATTCTTACCTTCATCTGAGGTATTGAAGAAGTACGACTGAGAAAATAAGAACCAAAAGCAAAATATAAATCAATATTTAACAAATAAGACTACATTTGGTGAGACCATTTATTACTCTGTATTCCTGCTATCCTTTAGTTTTTGTATGTATTTGTCTGCTTCTCTTCTAGATCTTTTATTGTCTACATTAAAGACACGAATCAAGGAATGCTTACCTGTGTAAGGTTTTCTTTTGTGCTTCCCAGGGTGAATTCAGCCTAGTGTTTTTCTGTAGTATGCCTTGTTTTCCTTTCTGGTTTATTTTATGTGTGGGTCATGTCTTAGTAAATGGAGCTTGGTGGTCACTTGAATTTTCATACTTCAGTTTATTAGAATGTGATCAAAAAGTTTGACATCATTTAGACAAGGTCATTCCCATGCCTTGTATCTATTAATAAAGTATTGCAGAGCTCAAGAGAGATATAATTACGCTGTTCTGTGAGAGGTTTATGAAATTTCATTAGTGAAGTCTTTTACCAGTTTCAAGGCACTCAAAAAAAAAAGGTCATCTGATAACTTGTTTAAGACTAAAAAAAAATTATACAGATTTTTTAGAAGGAATGACAACTACAAGTTATAAAGCACATCAGCAAATCTAGAAAGAACTTACCAGGAGCCTGGAGTCACAGAGACTGAAATGTGCACAGAGAAGATGTGCCATGCAAAATAGAATTAAACTGACCTCACAGTTTAAGCTATTTGAACATGTGAATAGCAAAGGTTTTGTCGTATGCCTTTGTGCCAGCCATCAGTATAACGAATGTGTGTCTCCACATCATGCTGCGCTGCCTCTCCCCACAGGACTGTGCTCCTGAATGGTGTTTAAAATAAAGCTAATGGTACACCATGTAGATCCTGAGAGGAGCCTGAATTCAGGGGTGAGATTGCCCCTTCTTGGCTGACAGAGATAAAATACATGCAAGAAAGGACTCCTGAGATGTTTCTAAGTTAGTGACAGAGCCAAAAAGAATTGTGCCCAGTTCTTTCCCAGAAGAGTTGTCTTTTTCTATAACGTGACATTTAGTCTTTATGTGAGTGCTAATGTGTCAGATTGCAGGAGACTGTATGAGCATTTTGTCCTCAAGGCAGAAATCACCCCCAATATTTCCCTAACGTGATGTAATTAATTGAGGTATTGCTCTTCAGCAGAAGAATCTCTCTGCATTGTTTTGTGTAATTATAGCCGGGTTCATATTTATCAGAAAGCTCTCTAGAACAGCCACAAACAAGATCTGCTTTCCTAAGCCCACTGTATCTCATTATGACAGTGGAGAGATCATACCTTGGTGGAAATCATTCTCTCGAGGGATATAGGCCAGGCAAAAAGTAGACATGACCCTGAGTCTTAGGAAAGTGAACTTTTAGTTGTTTAATGAACTAGTGGATGCATCCCCCTGGGAAACTGCCCTCAGGGATAAAGGACCAGAAGAGAGCTGGCAGCTATTTAAAGACATTTTCCTTAAAGCACAAGAACTCTTGATTCCATGTTCAAGAAATAGGGTAAGAAAGCAGGAAACCAGCCTAGCCAAGTAAGGAACTCCTGGTCAACCTGAAACACAAGAGGGAAATGCATAGGCAGTGGAAGCAGGGACATCCATTCTGGGAAGAACATGGGATACTGCCTGCGAGTGTAAGGGTGGGATCAGGATAGATAAGGCTGGAGCTACATTTGGTAAGGGATCTGCAGAATAATAAGAAGGGCTTCTACAGGTATGTTAGTCAGAAAAGGAAGACAAAAGAAATTATACCCTTGGGATAAATGGGACAGGAGATCTGGTGACAACTGACAGGGAGAAGGATGTGGCACTCAACAAATTTTTTTCTTCAGTCTTCACTGGCAATTTCTCTTCCCACACCTCTCAAGTGGATGGACTTCAAGGCAGAGACTAGAAGAATGAAGTCCCAGCTGTCATAGGAGAAGATCAGGTTTGAGACCACCTGAGAAACCTGAACATACATATATCCATGAGATCCAATGAAATGCATCTCAGTATCCTGAAGGAACTAGCATATTTAGTTGCCAAGCCTCATTCCATCATATCTCAAAAGTCATGGCAATCAGGTGAAGTGACTGGAAAAAGGGAAATATCGTGCCCATTTTTAAAAAGGGTCAAAAGAAGGACCTAAACGACCAGTCAGCCTTCACTCTGTGCATGGTAAGATCACGGGACATATCCTCCTGGAAGTCATTTCAAGGTATATGGATAACAAGGAGGGGTTTAGGGACAGCCAACATGGTTTCATCAAGGGCAAATCATGCTTGACTAATTTGGTGGTTTTCCATGATGGAGTGACTGCTCTGGTGAGTATCGAAAGAGCTACCGATGTCATCTATCTGGATTTTTGTAAGGTCTTTGATATGGTCCCCCACAACATTCTTGCTGCTAAAATGGAGAGATATGGATTTGATGAATATACTGTTAGGTGGATAAGGAATTGGGTGGATGGTCACAGTCAAAGAGTTGCAGTCAGCATTTCAATGTCCGGATGGATATCAGTAACGAGTGGTGTACCTCAGGGGTCCATAACGGGACTGGTACCATTTAAAATCTTCATCAATGACATAGACAGTGGGATTGAGTGCACTCTCGGCAACTTTGCTGATAACACCAACCTGAGTGGTGTAGTTGACCTGCTTGGGAAGGGATGTCATCCAGAGGCACCTTAACAGGCTTGAGGAGGGTGCCCATGTGAACCTCATGAAGATCAGCAAGGCCAAGTGCAGGGTCCTGCAGCTGGGTTGGTGCAATCACCAGTATCAGTTCAGGCTGAGTGATGAATTGATTGAAAATAACCCTGAAAAGAAGGACTTGGGGATATTGGTAGATATAAAGTTGAGCATGAACTGGCACTTGCATCAGAAGAAGCATGGCCAGCAGGTATAGGGAAGTTATTCTCTCCCTCCACTTTGCTCTGGTGCCACCCAATCTGCAGTACTGCATCCAGCCCTGGGGTCTCCCGCACAAGAATAACATGGTCCTGTTAGACCAGGTCCAGAAGAGGCCACAAAACTTATCAGAGGGCTGGAGCACCTCTCCTATGAGGACAGGCTGAGAGAGCTGGGGTTGTTCAGCCTGGAGAAGAGAAGGCTATGTGGAAAACTTATTGAGGCCTTTCAATACTTAAACGAGTCTTACAAGAGACTTTTTNTCAGAAGAAGCATGGCCAGCAGGTATAGGGAAGTTATTCTCTCCCTCCACTTTGCTCTGGTGCCACCCAATCTGCAGTACTGCATCCAGCCCTGGGGTCTCCCGCACAAGAATAACATGGTCCTGTTAGACCAGGTCCAGAAGAGGCCACAAAACTTATCAGAGGGCTGGAGCACCTCTCCTATGAGGACAGGCTGAGAGAGCTGGGGTTGTTCAGCCTGGAGAAGAGAAGGCTATGTGGAAAACTTATTGAGGCCTTTCAATACTTAAACGAGTCTTACAAGAGACTTTTTCCAAGGTCTGTAGTGACAGGACAAGGAGAAAAAGTTTAAAATGAAAGAGGGTAGATTTAGATTAAATATAAGGAAGAAATTTTTTATGATGTGGATGGTAAGACACTGCAACTGGTTGCCCAGAGAAGTTCTGGGTGCTCTATCATTGAAATTGTTCAAGATCAAGTTGGATGGGGCTTTGAGCAACCTCCTATAGTGAAAGATATCCCTGTCCATGGCAGGAGAGTTAGACTTGATGATCTTTGGGAAGAAATTTTTTATGATGTGGATGGTAAGACACTGCAACTGGTTGCCCAGAGAAGTTCTGGGTGCTCTATCATTGAAATTGTTCAAGATCAAGTTGGATGGGGCTTTGAGCAACCTCCTATAGTGAAAGATATCCCTGTCCATGGCAGGAGAGTTAGACTTGATGATCTTTGAAATTCCCTTCTAACCCAAACCATTCTATGACCATGCAGTTAATGATGCACCTTTTGTGCCTGCCTTCCTTTGAGCTCTCATTCACAGATTTTGAGTTATATATGAAACCTTCCTTAGGGCACAATCTCTATGTTTTAGTATTTACACTTAACACTGTGTCTGGAGGGCTGCCTCTGAATGAGGCTGGCAAGTGACTCATTAACCCTTCTGGAGGATGTTGTATTTGGCCAACTTGACTTTGAATCACTGAGCTTACAAAGAAGAGTACAATATCACAGCACAGAGTTAAGTCATCTTCAGGGCATCTCTTCAATACAAACAGATCCTCAGCTGACACAGCTGTTCCTGCTTTCTGACTGTTCTTACTAGGAAGGTTGGTCCTATTTATGAAGCAGTAACTTGGCATTTATGAGTCCTAGATTTAATTTCTCATACCTCTGCAGGCTTTCTTTGTGACCTTGGACAAACCTTTTAGGAAAAGATGTTTAAAGGTATTGAACACTTACAGCTGTAAAGATGTGCCTAGTGATTTGAATGGGACAGGGACATCTTTGAAAATGTCACAGAATACCAAGTATCATATTTTCAAATCTTTTATTTCTTCTTTTCTTTCCTCAGTTGCTCATGAGTAGAGAGGAGATAAGAACATCCTCCTAATTCATGGGACACAAATCCATCAGGACTGTGATATTTTTTCTATATCTAAATAAGAAATATTAGATTGGAAAGTTTTAATGCAGGTGTTAGATTGACAGAGGTGCATGTCATTCTTAGTATCACCTGAAAAATCACAGTGTATATAGTAGTACTTATTTTATCATAGTAGGACAACTTTGAAATCTCAAAGATATGTATTTATCAAATAATACATAAAAAGAACCCTTCTGCTACTCTAAAAACACTATTTATGGCAGAAGTTCTCAAAAGCAGATGTATTCATATAGGTAAACATATATAGAATCATAGAATCACAGAATCTTCATGGTTGGAAAGGACTTTGAGATCAATCGAGTCCAACCATCACACACAAAAAAACCCCCTACAATCTCTGACACTAGAGCATGCCCTGAAGTGCCAAATCTACACATTTCTTAAATACCTCTAGGGATGGTGACTCAACCACCTCCCTGGGCAGGCTGTTCCAGGGCCTGACCACTCTTTCAGGAAAGTCATTCTTCCTAATAGCTAATCTAAACCTCCCCTGCCACAACTTCAGACCATTTCCTCTGGTCCTGTCATTATTCACTTGGGAGAAGAGGCCAACACCCACCTCTCTACAACCTCCTCTTCTCCAAACTAAACATGCCCAGTTCCCTCAGCCTCTCCTCATACAACTTGGTCTCCAGACCCCTCACCAGCTTGGTAGCTCTCCTCTGGAC
>VWZL01004589.1:201593-236327 GCA_013396915.1 Stercorarius parasiticus | reverse complement strand
TCCCTGAGTACTCTTGGGTGAATCCTGTCCGGCCCCATAGACTTATGTGTGTCTAGGTGCAGAAGCAGATCATTGACTACTTCCTCCTGGATTATGGGTGAGTTGCTCTGCTCTCCATCCTTATCTTCCAGCTCTGGAGGCTGAACACCCTGGGGATGGCTGGTCTGACTATTGAAGACGGAGGCAAAGAAGGCATTAAGTACCTCAGCCTTCTCCTCGTCCTTGGTTGCAACTTTCCCCCCCACATCCAGTAAGGGATGGAGATTCTCCCTGGCTCTCTTTTTGTTGATATGTTTATAAAAACTTCTTTTGTTGTCCTTAACGTTAGTGGCCAAGTTGAACTCCAGCTGGGCTTTTGCCTTCCTAATTTTCTCTCTGTATAACCTAATGAGATCTCTGCACTCCTCCTGAGTCCCCTGTCCCTTCTTCCAAAGGTGGTGCTATACTAAATAGCACACCATAAAATCATGGATACAGAAAATTACAGCTAAAATTACATCAGGAAGTGGTAGTGGCATCTAGTAACATAGGTTTAAGAACAAAAAAAACAAATGTAGATACAATATTCTGTTGCTACAAAAAGTCTATTTGCCTGATCAGATATTTCTATCTGTAGTTCTTGCCTTGGCTTGGAGCATGCTGAAGCAACAGATCAATATTTTCTTTTGCCAAAGACTACAAATCCTTGTGACGGTGAAATCGTTATTCAAGAGACGATCACAAATATGTTTTTGCCTAATTGGTTCTTATGCTGCTTGTGCAACTGCAGTGTGCCTTTATAGTCATGATCTTTCCATGAGCAGAACTGAGCAACACGTGGAAAGTTTAGTGAAAAAGGCTGTTTTGGAGAATAATAACATATCAGAGCATCTGAACTTGAAAGTAATGCCCTTTGATGCAGAAAGAGTCATGTAAGTCTGTCATAATCATAACTATCTCCATCCTTTTCATTTGTGCTAAGTGCCCAGCAGAAAGCATCTCTTCCACACACTGCAATTCTTTATGCAATTGTTGTTTTTAGTCTGTGATCAGTTGTTTTGCTGCTTAAGTGGCAGCTTAATACGTATGTCTTGACTAGCCTTTGTGTATGTTTGTGGCTATGTGTTGTGTCATTTAGTGAAAGTAAAGTGAACCTCTCCTACAGACTGATGGGTCATCCTACAAGGCAGTTCCTCACGAAAACAAGACTTGATGTTGGTCATTGATGGAGAATACAAGATAAGCAGGCAGGAAATTCAGAGGACAGTTCAATTATTAGCTTCTGCCTGTCTCAGAATATTGACTAAGTTGGACAAATTTGCTGATCTGATTGAAAACTACCCCAGAAAAAGACCCAACAAAAAAATTAGTTTTCTTTTGGATCAGTTAGTCAATTAGTGATCTCACAAGAGTATTATCACTGGAGCTATATAAAATACAGGGCTGGTATGCTTGTGTCAGGAAGAGAGAGACCATGAATAGCCCTTTTGCAGTTAGTTCCTATTATATATTGATTCTGCTGGCTGTAAAACCACAGAATTAGAGCAGACTTCACTTAATAAGCACAATTCTGTGCTGTCATTTAGTAAGCAGCAAAAGAACTAGGATGTTTTTTATTAAAATGTACTTAAACATACATTTCTTGCATACAGGCATTTTAACCAGATTTCTCTTTAGAACTTGTTGGTATTCCACCTAATATTATAATGCTTCATAAGCTATTCCCCATGGTTGCATTCTTGAATGGGGGTATTCAGATTTGTATTTGTATGATTTGTATGAATNCATGGTTGCATTCTTGAATGGGGGCCACTGGAGATTAAAGGAAAAGCTCCCAAAAGGGAAGACATCCTACGTGATGGGTAGACTCGCCTGATATTAGAACACATGGTTTGTCCTGGGCAGACATTGTTGCATTGTGATTTTACAAATTGCTTTCCCTTTCTTATATCTTAGATTTGACAGCTGTAAAGCAGAAATAATTATAAAGGCCTCTTCTGAAAGAGTATTCAGATTTGTGAGAAGAAATGTGCTCTTGGAGAAATGTGTATTACCAACAGTAACCCTTGCTGCGGGTTAATGGAAGAAAGACGACCTAGGGATAAGCTGGAGCTGAATCTCTTTTTTTTCTGTACACCACTTCATTGTGCTTACCATTGATGAAATCTGGAAGAAAAACATCATTTAGGTAACTGAAGTGCTTAATCCCATGCCCAACTTTAGGGATGTAAGAGGTTCTACTGCCATTATTGACATTGCCTGCATGGTAAGACTTGTCACGTGTCAGCAAGGACTGATGATGAGATGATAATAAAAAACTGTCTTTGAAATGGGTGGGAGATCTGTTTTGCATGATTAGAAGTTGTTCAACAACAGTCTGCCCTGTACTGTGTTCCTTAAAAGAAATGTCAGCCTTAAAATTCCTTCTTGTATCTTCCAAGTTCCTATCACTGTTCACCACTGGACAAGTTGCCAATTCAGCTGAACACACAGGAAAGCTGAGTAACAAACAATAAAGCTAGCAGTAGGTAAAGCAATTTGAGACAGTAATAAAGTAGCTGGGATTTGATGTAAATGGCACCAAGTTTGTAGCAGATGTTATGAAAGTCTGCTTACATCAGATGCGTTTGGTTTCCATTAAATGCACAAGACCCTTGTCAGACAGCTATGTCAATTAATGTCAGAACAAAAGAACAATAAGGCAGTGGATTCTTCAAAAGTTTAAGATTATGAGATAAAATTCCAGTGGATTTGATCTATTGAGTGTTCTATTTTGTATTTTTTAAGGTTAAGTGCAGACTTTCTGATGAATCCTGACAAGTTTATTTCTTCCTCCTCCAGCACAACTGAAATAACCAATAAACACAAAAGACTCTCCTGTAAAGATTGTTATTTTTCAACCAGGTTTTGAGTGCCTGGCTTTTTGATGCAAAATTCATTATTTATTTTATGGGTGGTAATAAAAATAAGTAACCAACTAACTAACTAGAGATGTGTCCCCTCACCCCCAATATCAACAGAGCTATAAGCACTGGTTTATTTGGAAAAATGTTTATGGCTTTTATCGGACGCTTTTGGATAAACTTTACAATGGTCACTGAAAGGATCCTGAAAAAAAGTTACATTGCTACAACATTATTTTGATGTTCCTACATTGCATTGACTGGAATTTCAGGTGAATCCTTATTTGGCTTTGTCAGCAGAGCATTTTATCTAGAATACCATCATACTATGGAATTAAAAACAGGTATATATAATGGCTAATTCACTTTTATCACTGCAATGACAGTATTTATATGATGACAACATGTGCAAGCTCTAAGGATAACAGCCCTATAAGGTAAAATTAAGCACTTGCCTCCACTTTACACACGTAATGCCACATTTGCTGGAGTACTTCAAGATCTCCTGTATTATGTTTGTAGTATGCTTCATAAACTGCACTAAGTAAAGCAGTAAAGACTAATGGTAAGCAGACTAGATTGCTATGGAGAGTAGAATGAGTTGGTCCAAAATTATTTTATATAATGGCATAGGGGGGATGATGACTCACAAAGAAGTGAGGTAGGGGTGGACTGGGTTGGCAAGCAAACCATGCAGTGTGAAGTGGAATAGAGAGACCTTGAAAACAATAACAAAGTTATTGTTTTCAATAACTTTGAATATTCTCTTCAATAACAAAGAGACCTCACCCCAAGAACATGCACACCAATAATAAAGTGTCTATAGGAAATTAACGTGGGAGAAACCCTCATACCTTTTGCACTGGTTTGAAGTAAAACAGAAATAATTTTCTGTTTTGTAATTTTACTTTTTAGCTGGGCCTCTTCTACCTGACTAAACTCTGAAATTAACAGCATATTGTTCAGAAACTGTTCACTCTCAGAGTGATAAGACCTGATTATACCAAGGAATGGCATGCACAGAGGCTCTTGCTTATACTTATTGCTATAACCAAGGTCAGATAACTTTGTTATTTGCCCCTTTAGAGGATTGGAAGCAGAAAAGCATAGAGGGGTGACACTTGTAGGGAGGATCGGACAGGACAGGTGATCCAAAACCGACCAACAGGGTATTCCATCCCATCTGCATCATGCTCAGTGGTGGCAGTGGTGGGATATATACTGATATTAAAGCTAAGGGAACAAAAGGTCAAGTATGTTTCTTCAATGGCCAACGTCCAAGGAGGACCCTGTCTGTTTGTCTGCCTTTGATCCTGGTCCAAGCATTCCTGACTCCAGATCCAGAATTCAGCTCCTGTCTGTCACTGACTCCAGTCTGGGACTTTCCCTGTGTCTGCTGGTGATGCGATCATCATCCTGGGAGCTGGATAGGATTTTGTATATATTGTATACTTTTAAAATTTTTTATTATTATTTATTATTTCCTTATTTATAATATTTTCATTAAAGGAGTTTAGTTCTTTTTCTAAACTCGTAAATCTCCTTCTCTCTTCCTCTCCCCTCTTTGGAGGTGGGGGTGGGAGGGCATCTGTCATTCTGATTGGCCAATCCGGACAAAACCATGACACCTTTGCAAGGAAATCTCCATGACTCTCCATTGAAGTGCCTGTATACTATTTCACACAGTAAGGGAGATGGTCAATGTCATGGCATGGTCACTCTTGATTATCTTTAAAGGTCATTATGATTCGGGAAGGTTCCTGAAGATTGGAAGAAAACAAACATCACTCCTGTCCTGAAGCAAGAGGGAAGATCTGGAGGGCACAAAAGGTTGTGATCAGCTGCACAAAGTTGAGCTGGAGGCCAGTTACTAGTGAGGTACCCCAGGGATTTGTACTGGAGCCAGTACTAAGATGTTCATTAGAATGCATCCTCACCAAGTCTGCAGGTGATATGAAACTGGAAGGAGTGGCTAATGCACCAGAAGGTTGTGCTGCCATCCAGAGGAACCTGAACAGGCTGGAGAAATGGATTGACAGAAACATCATGAAGCGCAACAAAGGTAAATGCAAAATCCTGCCCTTGGGGAGGAATCACCCTGTGCACAAACACAAGTTGAGGACTAACCAGCTTGAAAGTAGCTTTGCAGGAAAGGAGCTGGGGGTCCTGGTGAATACCAAGTTGCATGTAATTCAGCATGTGTGCCCTTGCAGCAATGAAGCCCATCTGCCTCCTGGACTGCATTTGGAAGAGCATTGCCAGTAAGTCATAGAATAATAGAATGGTTTGGTTTGTAAGGAATCTTTAAAGGTCATCTAGTCCAACCCCCCTGCCATGGACAGGGACTTCTTTCACTAGGTGAAGTTGCTCAAAGCCTAGTCCAACCTGACCTTGAACACTTCCAGTGATGGGGCATCCACTTTTTTGGGCAACATGTTCTAGTGTCTCATCACCCTCCTTCTTCCTTATAGCTAATCTAAATTTACCTTCTTTCAGTTTACAACTGCACTCAAACCCACTGGCTATGTTTTGGATTAATATAATAAATAGTTTTGGTCCCAGTACAGACCAAAGTCTGTGTATAGGAACACAACTCGTTACTGGTTTGCACTTGGACACCGAGCCATTGACTGTAATTCTTTGGATGCAGGCATCCAGCCAATTCATTATCCATCTAAGAGTCCATCCATCAAACCCTTATCTCTCTAATTTAGTGGCAAGAATGTTGTGTGGGACCGTACCAAAGACTTTACAGGAGTCCAAGGAGATGACATCAGTACCTCTTCCCTTGACCACTGATGCAGTCACTCCTTCCATAGAAGGCCACTAGATTAGTCAGGTACAGTATGCCCTTGGTGAAGGTCAAGGGAGATGATATTGTCCCCCTGCTTTAGTGAGACAGAGCTAGTGTGCTGTGTCCAGTGCTGGTGGCTGGACCAGACAATATTTAAAGGCCCTTTCCAACTTCAACTATTCTGTAAAGCCATGATTCTTTAATGAGATCTTTTATTGAAAATCAGCTTATATAAACATGATTTTGTGTGGAAAACTATCCAAAGAATCCATGAAAACTGCATAATGATCAATTTCAACATAACAAGAACATGATTAGAAGACTGCTGATATGCTAGAGTTCTTTTATAGAAACTCAAGTGATTAAGTAAAGATGATGTTGCAGGAACTTATGAAAAATGCAACACAAAGAGATCTTGGAAACATCAGCAAGGCAAGAAAAGAATATAAAAACTCACCAAGAAGAAGCAAGAAGGCAAAGGAAATAATAATGCTTTTACCTTGGGAAAATGCAAGTTAATAAACTTAAGGAAAGGTATTTAAAAAAGGAGAGAAAACGCAACCAAATAATAATGTTTAAAAATCTGGACTTGATAATAGATAAAAAATTAAATCATAATCATTGGCATGGGAAGTAATGTTGCAACTAAATTGCAGAGAATAATGTGATTTTCTGTTGCTTACTCTGAGACCTTGCATCACAAAAGAAAGACACCTGGTGAGATAACATCTGGTATGCTCATAGATACATGGATTTTGAGGTCATTTTTATCATTTAGTCTGACATCACTCAGTAAGAAACTTCTGAGTTCTGACATCCAATATCTTGTGGTTCAGATTTCTTCTTGAAAACTTCTTGGAAGTTCAAGTTTCAATATTATCCCAAACTTGTTGAGACATGAGAAAGAACCACCAGTTAGGAGGCTGTTCATGTGTTGTGTTTCTGCTCTTAAACTCTTTAGACTAAGGAAACAAGGGCATTAGCATCTGGAAAGAAGAGGTGGTGCCAAAAAGATGTGTTCCTGAAAAGAGGTGGGTGGAAAGAGAGACAGATCCAGAAAGTGAAGGTCCTGGTTGGAGGAAGCATCCTGAAAGTGGGAGGAGGTTTGGGAGATGGAGGAGATGTGTATAGATAAGTCCCTGAGGATGCCCAGGGACCTCTCCTAGTAGCATCTGTGACTGGTGACTGTGAGCAGAGGCACAGCTTGGACCAACACCTGCTCTGCCTGAGCATCATGGACCAGCAGTGACCTTCTTGCGGGGGAGGGGAGTTAAGACCTGGTGAGCACAGTGCTGCAGGGGAGAGTGAGTTATTATTTAAGTAGGGAAAGACTACTACATCCTTGCTATTTAAATAAACACCAGTATCCAGAGACATTACAGGTTGTCATTTACTCATTCTTGTCCATGACATGATACAGACAGAGAAAAGGAGAAACTGGGCCCTCACATGTGCTGAAGCATTTGCAGGACAGATCTGAAAAAAACATCTTTGCAGAAGGCAAGAAAATCTCAGAGTCCCTGTTAGTTAGTGTAACGTGGAGAACACCTCCCCAGTTTAAAATATTTATTATTACTATTATTACTATTTATATTATTACTATTACTGTTATTATTATATTTGTCTAAAAATAAATGAAAAAGTCAAACATTTGGAGGAAATTTTCTGACTTATTATAGGATACATGGCCACTCTCATGTAAGGGAAAAACAAAACCAACCAAAAAAGCCAACCCCCAAACAAATTTCATATAATTTATTTTGCATAAAAACGATTTTTATGATAGGATACCCTAATCATTCTGTGATTCTGTGATTTCTTCTTGACTTCCATCTCCAAAACATGCTAATGGTCATTGTTTTAAACCAAAATTTTAAGAGATATGGATGTATTAACAAAACTTAAAACCTCTGTAAGGATCAATAAAAGAAGGAGAAGATGCAGGGACTCCACGTATCTGCCAAGGCCATTGACTTTGACTCCTGAGTACAAAAGTAATAGGTATTTTGTTTTTCAGAAGTGAGATTACAACATCAAATGTATAGAAAAAGATCTATCCTTCTTCAAAAGACTATAAAGTTCAAATATTAAGAACCGGCCTAAGCTTTTACCCAGTGACAACATATACTGTAATGCTCCACTTAGCTCCCAACAGCAATTCAGTCTAATGTTGGAAGCTGCTTTTAACTGCTGGCTGTGAGTTTGACCTCACATATTCTAAATTCCTGCAGAATTCTTGGAATTTATTTTTGCATGTCTTAAATCCACAAAGTTCTCCAACAGCGATCCCACAAGAGTTGTGTTTTTGTCCTCTATATGTAGATGTAGACCTAGAAAGAAAGATTAATTCCCTAGGACTAGAATTCATCTTAATCATCTTCAGACATAGACTGCACAGGTACCTACATTTGAGTTAATTGTCTGGGCTCCCAGAGAAGAAAACCAGAAACTGTAGGCTTGCAGTTAATTTGATTTATGTTAGAGGTTTCCTTTAGTAATGAATCACAAACTATTTATTTATAGTCATTAAAATAAAGGAAACCTAGAAAAGCAGGTTGAAATATTGAATGTATGAGATATTTCTTGGTAACATATCAATATGAGCTTTACATTATAGTGAGATGAGATTCATAAGCAAATGAGACAATATGGATCATTTTGGTTGGAGAGTACAAGGAGTGACTTTGGTGTGCATCAAGGGGCTCACAGAGCTCCAGTTAACTGAGGACAACCTGGAGATAAAACCTTGTATCAACGTACATGACTGAGCAATATACATCAGTGTACTCAAATCTCTCCTAGATCTAGTCCTTCTGACTTCATTGTCCTCCTTTGCAAACTATTACAGTGCTTGATTACTCATTGCTTGGAAACTGAGCTTCATAATTTCTGTTTCTACAAACCTAAACTGGTCTCACTGTTCACTGAATCTTGTTACAATTTTTCTCTCCACTCACGTCATTATCAGATGCAGTGCCAAACCCAATTTCTTTAATAAGCTGAATAGACTGAGCTCCTAAAGCTTTTCAACATAAAATATGATCCATAGAGCATTTTGGTTGTCTTCCTGCCTTATTCCTTCTTGCACAAGTATTTTTCTGCATCCTTTACAAGTTAGAAGCACAGAACTGTTGGGGATCTCGACAGCATTGTGTACAGAGACAAGGCAATTTCCTTACTTTTGTTTGACAGGCCTGCTTTTTATACTTCTGAAGATCATTTTAATCTTTTCTGTTACAGCACTTCTCTGCTAGCATGTTGAGATAATATTCTGTTGTTGAACAAAAGCGTTTTCTCTCTCTGACTTACTACTTGCCACTGTAAGGTCCTTTATCAAGTAAGTTCAGCATGAATTTCCTGCTCTTCCACATGTTACTGAACAGTTGATTATATGGAAAAAATTTTAAGATACTTTAGAATATCCTGTTGAAGAAGCATGTTGTCTTGATTATTTATCTCACCTTTTTTTCTTGTCCTCAAGATTTGTCTGTAAATATTTGGTATAATTATTGAGATTTTTACTATGAGCATTGTCAATTGAGTTTGTGGATGACTCCCCTTTAACAGCTGCTACAATAAATGATTTTAATCCATTTGATGTTTTATTTGTTCTATGGAAAGTAAAATATTGTATAGCATTTTCTCAAATGACCTGCAGAGGTTCAAGTGTGCTACATCAGTATGTTTATCTTGATCAGATGGATGAATAGTATCAGCACAGAATGGGAAGGACATTCCATGTCATTGAATAGTTTTATTATATCACAAACAATGGTATTCAATATATTTTATAGACTGCTCTACAGAAAAACAAGTATGTTTGCCTGACAACTACAATTAACCTGGTGTATCACAACTTCATTACTGTTATGATTAAAAACCTTCTTTTAAATTCTAGTCTGAGTTTATTAATTATAATAATACTTTCCTGTCCCACAATTGCTCTTTATCTTAAATAGTTCTTCTGTCATGTTGATATTCAGACCCAGATATATTGATATTCCGTTCCAGACATATTTCTAAACAGAATACTCTTTTTTTTTTTTTCTTGTTTCTTTTTGCCAGGTTAAACAAATCCAGTTCTCTTACTCTTTGCTAGTAAAACAGTCTCATTGTTCTTGGATTTTCATATAAATTATTTTCAGCAGTTATACTATCATCAGGAAAATTAGAGGTTTATTTGATGGGCCACATGGAGTGCCATTAATCATGGGGTTTGCTCCTTTGTGTATTGGATAAACATTTTATCATCACACTGTTTTCTATGGGATTGAAGTCAGGCTGAGCAGTCTTCAGTTTTAGCAAGATCTATCTGTCCTACTTAAAAACATAAACTAGACTGGTGGTCTTTACAGCAAGAAGTCTCACGACCTCAAGTATTTTTTTTTTTAGTTTTTTTTTTTTTTAATACTGTTTCGTGTTCAGGAAGCTCCTCAAAATAGATCTTATAAAAAATAAATTTATTGATTTGAAAATGTTGAGTTTTAGCAAACCCTACTTATAAGCACCTTTATTAGAAATGTTATGCTTTCTGTTTTATTCACAGCATCATGCAAAGCAAAAATATGTACGAAATATTTTTGCTTGTTGCGCATCCTTATCTCTTACATTTCCATTCAAATGTAACAGCGGATGCACGCATTACTTAGGAGCTCACCTTCATTGTAATATGCCTACTTACTGGGCCATGACCTATGATTTTTACTGGGCCATTTAAACTTCAGTGATTGTTTTGCTTTTTTTATCAGCTGCCTGCATTAAATTTTCTATTTGAATTCATTATGTTGAAGTGGTTCTTTTTCCGTGTCGTATTGCATATTAAAATGGAATAGTCATTTTCACCTCTTTTAATCAAGGCTTTTTTCATGTAATGAAAGATTCTCTGTGTTTATGAAATCATGGTTTCTTGTGAATCCAATAAAATGTCCTTGAAAAATTTACAATGTTCATTAACACTTTCTTATTCAAATTTATCACTTCATATAAAACATCATTAATTATAGGGGTGAAATTTATCACTTAATATAAAACATCAATTGTATTAGGATGTTAATATTAATACAATCTCTTGAATTCAGAGAAAGACTTGCCAGTGCCTGTTGTAAGTGATTATAATTGATGAGAAAATCCTAAGTGTTCCGTAAGCTTAACGATCTCTAAAAGTCCAGATTGTTTTTGTGGATGCAGAAGCCTTTTCTTCTTCCCCAATGTAGCCATAGCTGATACAGATGAATAATCTCACTAGTTTCCCCCACTGACTGGAGCCTCTCCAGTTCCTCTTGCAATTTCAGAGTCAGCTCTTTCATTTGTCTGTGTTCCCAGTGGTTATAATTTCTTCTTAAAAAGGGCTTCATGGATTTGCTGCTAAGACCTGTAACTATTTACTTTAAACTCACTGGTTTCTTGAATGTGCAATTTTATCTGTATTGCAAACCCCTTTCTGACAAGATACTCCCTTTTGAAAAGCCATATCTCTGCAAAAGAAGGACTTCCTAATAGTAAGGCAGGATGTTGCTGCAGAATGTGGCTAGTACACAATCATGGTTCTGTGAGGTCTAAGAGATCGTCAACACAGTAAGAGGGGAACAGAAAGGAAACAGCCTTTTCTGCAGGAACAGCTCAGTTCATACTTTTTAGGAAAAAACATGAGGTGCTAAAATATTTCTATGTGAACCAAATATGAGTTGAATGTACCTAATGACGCCTAGATGGTATGCTTTTTCCTTACCAACCTGTTACAAGAAAAATACTTTCTTGTTATATGAAAATGCTTAAGATGATGAATGGGGGAAAAAAATCACTGTTCTTTACAGTGATGAAATTGCATAGTATCACTAGTGTTGGAAGGCACTCTGGAGGTCAACTGGTCCAACCCCCTGCTCAAGCAGGGCCAACTACTGCCAGGTGCCCTGGGCTGCATCCAGATGTTTTTTTAATTTCTCCAAGGATGGAGATGCCACAGCCTCCCTGGACAACCTGTGCCAGTGCTCAGTCATCTTCACAGTAAAGAAGTGTTTCCTGATGTTCAAAGGGACCCTCCCGTGTTTCAGTTTGTGCCCATTGCCTCTTGTCCTGTCAGTGGGTACCACTAAAAAGAGCTTGGCTCTTTGCATCCTCCCTTTATATTTATACACATTAATAAGATTCCCCCTGAGCCTTCCCTTCGTTAGGCTCAATGGTACCAACTCTCTCAGCATTTCCTCAAAGGAGAGATGCTCCAGTTCCTTCATCACCTTTGTGCCTTCATTGAATTGTCTCCAGTATGCCTATGTCTGTCTTGTACCATGGAGTCCTCAACTGGACTCAGCGTTTCTGATGGGTCTTAACAGTTCCATGACTTGCTGGCTATGCTCTTCCTAATGCAGCCCTAAGGCTGCGTTAATGCATTCCTAAGGCTGTTGGGTGCTTTTGTTGCAAGGGCACATTGCTGGATCATGTGAAACTTGCTGTCCAGCAGGACCTCCAGTACCTTTTCTGCAAAGCTGCTTTCCAGCTGGTCAGCCCTCAGCAGGTGTTGCTATACAGGGTTATTCCTCCCCAGGTGAAGGACTTGGCTTTTCCCTTTGTTGGACTTTATGGTATTCCCACCAGCCCAGTTCTCCATCCTGTTGAGGTACTGCCGAATGGCAGCACAACCACTGTGTGTGAATTGGTTGGTCTGAATTAGGAAGGGAGGAATTTCAGTCCATAGCCAGTAAGACCGTGTGACTCCCATGCATATTTCAGCTCTGGCATTTTCCTTTGTCCAGTAATTTCATATTCAGACACTGAAACTAAAATGTTCTCATGAAAGTCTTCCATTTCACAAGTTGTGTGGTCTGATATTTAGCAGCTCTCATTATGGCTTCCAGACATTCTGCTTTCTTTCCTTTTTAGGTAATGCGCACATCCCTACTTACTGCCTAGGTGCAGAATAAAAGACATCTGTGCTGCTAGTTATGATAAGACAACTAATGGCAAAAATATACATCACTGCCTTGGTCTCTAGAGAAATTTCTAGATTCAAGGTCATAAGTCAAGAAAAGCATTAGCTCCTCAAAGGAGGCATTGAGGCAGTGTGGGGAGAACTTGAAGGAATATCATCATAATTCCTCCATCTGGCTACAAACACTCTGTCATTTGCTGTCCTAATAAGGAAAACGATGATTAAATATGTCTCAGCACTCAAGCTAGTTGTGATTTTTTAATTAAAAGAAAAGCAAATTGTTTTGATTTTTTATCACAGGAAAAAGATGTATTGTCAACCCTTGTGCACAGACGCAATTCCATTCAAATTCTGACTAAGCTTCTTAAGCAGAGAACAAAAACCAGCATGGCCTGGTTTAGGCTTTTCTTCAGAAGTAAAGAAACACCTGAAATCAACTGCGTTTGCTAATGGATGGTATTTAATGCAGCAATACTTTGGGCTTATTTTTGCTAGTTTTGAAAGTACCTATACACTGTCATATTAGTAGGTCCTTTAAATATAGTAGTTTGTGTAGTGCAGACCTGACTGAGTCAGGTCCTGCGAAGAAGGAAAAGTGTCAGCTGTTGGGGAGTGTTTGAGCGCTCTGTTAGTCTGCATATTTGCAAAATGTCTCTTTCACTGCAAGAACTAACTCCTTATTTTCTGATTTTCTTATTTTCTATTTTTCTTCCTTAAAAAGCTGTTACAGACCATTTTCAGGGAGAAGGAAACTGTGCTAGAATGGACTTTTGGGGTCCACACTCTTCCTTACAGACAAGTTTGAAGCAAAAAATTAAGAGAAGTGCACAAAGTCAGACAATCAAGCAGATAACCGAATAGTAGCATTTGTTCACAACTATGTCAGAGCATCATGCCTGATACGATTGGTCTGTTTTGGTGCCAAATCCCATTGAAATCACAGAACATTCTCTGTTAATTATGCATCCTCTGAAATTACCTTATTTCACTTTGTATTTATTACCTTACATAAGACTTTGTTAATAACCAACAGAAGTACAAATAACTGATTTTAACTCCAGTAATTCCTTTTTCCGCCAGTGATTATATGCCAAACCTACCACAGGTGAGTGGTACTCAGAAGTTCTTATCATCTCAAGAGTGTCTGATGGTCTACGTGAAATAAGTTTGCGGATCAGCTCTACTACCTATATTTCATTCACAGTCATGTTGTTTTTCCAAGCATGAAGTCTGAGCATGAGTGCAGTTAGGACTCAGTCTTCCCTTATCTATACCAGAATCTTTCGCCATACTGTCATGGAAATGTGCAAGCAACAACATATCCTGCCTAGCCTGAGACAGTTCTTAAGAAGCCCTGTATTAATTCATTAGACAGCAAAAAATAATATGCATATTTAAAGAGAGAGAGTGAGGGGAGAAGAGAGAAGATTGTCAATACTAAAATATGTCCATTCATCCTGTGGCAGTACTCTGAAATGTTTTTTGCATTGGTTGCTGTACCCAGTTAATCCTGTTAACTGTAAATGATGAGTCAAGTTGACAGCTTGGTCCCTATTTATGCTCATATTTTCTTTATGCTCAAAGTTTAAATAAATGTAATTTGATGGGGATGAATAAAGCCCTCAGGCTTTTTACTGAAACAGCTCAGGAAGAGGCTATTTTAAATTGAAAAGAATGCAAAACTAGAATTACCTGAGAGCAAAATAGCAGAGCAATTATAAAATCCTGCGTAACCTACCTGGTGAAGTCGGTTTCTTTACTTGGTAAAGAGTGAAAATGGAAAAAAAACCCTTTATAATCGATGAATCCACTGTCTAATAACTACAGCTCGGTCAGCATCACAAACTACATGGGCAAGAAAATACAGGTATTTCTTTAACAGGGTATATCATTTGTTAGAGAAGATGAAGAAGCAACAATGGAAAAACTCCTTAATAGACAGCCTTAACATGAGATATCAACAAATTTACCTCCCACTACTGGATGATCTACACGGCGTCCTCAAACCAAGACAGCAACTACTCTGATCATTAGTGTAGTATATCTTAACTCATCAGTTTATGCTCAAGATATGCTAAAACATCCTCTAAAACTTTCCTTTCCTCATGACAGGAAAATAGGCAATGGGTACAGACTGGAACACAAAAAAAATCCATTTAAACAGAAGAAAAAACACTTTCTTCTTCCCCTACTCTGCCACCATGAGGGTGACTGAGTACCAGAAAAGATTTGCCAGAGAGGTTCTTGAGTCTCCATCCTTGGAGGGATTAAAAACCCAACTGGGTATGGCCCTGAGCAACCTGTTCTAGCTGACAATCCTTTGAACAGGGGTTTGGACTAGGTGATCTCCAGAGGTGCCTTCCCACCTCAGATAGTCTGTGAATGTGTGAAGAAGCTTCAGTAACAACTTCTTTATAGGATGGAGTGAATGCACACACAGATATAAATATGTGTCTCCGTTGACAGCCCAGCTTTGCCAAATTCTTTGAATAATCAGTCAAGAGACAATACAGAAACCAAACAAGTCTTTAGAAAACTAATTTATATAATTACTACTGAAGCAAATCTTAGGATTTAAAGCTGGAATCAGGAAACCCACAAGAGAAGTGCTGCACAAGTCATATTTTATTCAGAAAGCTGGTGAGACAAGGCATATTGCCAGATGAAGTCGTATCAAGAAACAATGAAATGATATGATAATCAGTGATCTCAGCACACAAGTGATCCAGCTCCTCTTGTGCAGTTTGTAACTTTTAGAGAAAAGGGAAGAAAAGGATTGGTTTTGCACACAGCTCCTCCCAGCCATGAAAGGCCACTCAGATGAAAGCACAGGCATTATAGGTCACCCAGCAGTGGGTAGGAGATTGGTGTCATAGGGTTTTGCAACCAGAATATGAACTGAGAATGTAAACCTAAGTATAGAGTTCAGCTCCTGCAAGTCTTGTCCGCTACTTATATTATTGGCTGAACTGCCAACAGAGTTGCATGTCTCGAGTGACCTGTGTTTGGATGATTTCAAAAGTGGCATTTGGGACAAGACCCAAGTCTCTGCCCTGCCTATGCCTATGCCTCCCAGAAATCAGTAAGAGGAGTCTGGGCTTGCACTGAGCTACTGGGCTGGGCTTTGAGCTTCTTCCCCGGCACTGATATGAAACAGGATCTGTGAGCATCTTTGTGTATGAGCAATGTGGATGGAGGAAAGTCAGGGTAGGTCTGACAGCACGGACACAACTGCCCTGGGCTGACTTCTTGAAAGTGGGATTTGGAAATGCATTGGTGAGGGAGAGAGCGAAGAGGGCTGAGGGACACTGAAAATTGAGGACATAATCTTTCATGCTGTCAGAGAGGTTACAGAGGGCTCCATGACTCCAGGAGGATTCAGTTCTTTCCAGATGTGTAGTATCTGATATATCGCTCAAGACTGTAGAGACACTGGTGCAGACTAGGGAGGTTTCTGTTAGCACAGAATGATACAATTTTTGTCAGACTGACATTCATTCTCACTTGCTTCCCCCTTGTCTCAGCTGAGAACCAGATTTCAACAGCAAGCAGAAAACTTAGAGGAAAAAGAAATAAGGAAAGAAATATAAAGCTTTCACAGAATCATTCTGTGCAGATGTTAGCATCTTAGGGGTATTCATGGAGGTTCACATACTCACAAAACTTCCAGCTGAAAGATAGATGACACCTAGTCTAATCACTGGTCTCTAAACAGGCATTCATTGATTTTAATCTTGTTAAATCATGTTCTCGTTACTCAAAGACAGAAAGAAGGAAAGAAATCCAAAACACAACTCAACAATAACCAAATTCCCCAAGAGATGAAATCAACAATTTTACTGACTTCTCAGGCTAGAGAACAGGAGTTTAAAAGAATTTAAAGGATAAGTAATGAAAGCTGTTGTGTTTTACAACCTGGTAACATGACAGAAATAAGTAGCTGCAGAGAAAGTAGATTTTTAAAGGCAAAACATGGAGAAGACCTTGAAACAGGAGTAAGAAAAGATATTCCAGTGAGATACAAGCTCTCGTGAAACCCATTTGCTCATAAAATAATATGATGCTGTATTTATTTTTGGAGCATGATTATGAGTTTCTTTGTAAGGCTGAAATTGCCATCTGTACTCCAACCACTAAGTCTCCAGTCAAATAATGGTTTCAACTCTTTTCAGAGAGAACCCTATGGATCAGGACAGCTGTGCAGTCCAAAAGCAGAAATCAGTCTCAGCTCCGAGTCCCAGCTCCTGATATGTGCCAAACATCAGATCTAAACCAGGTGCCCAAGTATTCACAGGTTGGGGTCTTTTTTCCCTTTCTTTTACTAAGTGGTAAAAGTGTTTTCAGATTGCACAGAAAGTGTACTTGCTCTGTGGCAAACAGTCGCTTACAGAAAGAAGTTCAGAGCTTGGCAGAGACGTAAGGTTGCATCCTGCTCCCAGTCTTAGCAGTGATTTAAGGAATAGTTCAGAGCAAACATATATTTCTGTTTCCCCCATTTATAGAATCATAGCATCGTAAATGTGCTTAGGGCTTTAAGCCATCTAAAGTGACATCATTCCTACCATCAAGGGATGGCAACCAAATATCACTGGAATTAATACCATTTACTATCCTTGCTTTGGGTGTAGTGAAACTTAATCCACTAATGCTTGTAAAAGGCTTCAAGATCCTCCGATGAAAGCCAGCATCAGAATGTAAAGCATCAGCTTTGGAAGTGACAGCAGAGTGCACTCTGGAAGGAAGAATAACAATAAGATCATTGGGTTAAACTCTCCAAACTCAGAGGAATTTTCACTTGTTCCTCACAGCATTTCTTTCCCAAGAGCGTGTCTCGGTAGCAGCTCTAATCCTGACAATAAGCAGTACTGACTTCAGATGAACACCAGTGCATTGTAAGGTCTCCCCCTTTTAATCCTGAGCTGGAGGGATGGTATTGTACTGAACTTATTTGCTGAGAAATTACCCTGTTATTTATAGTCTCTCCATTTCTGTGGCAGTGTCCACTGATGTTTCAGAACAGGCAGCTGGTCTCTTCTCCTGCAGCCAGTTAGTCAGCTCTTGGGTATTACAAAGGGAATGTCTGCTGCTGCACGTGGCTTTGGCCTTAAAAATACCAAGGATTTCACCGAAGATTCCTCACTGTCTCTTTGAATAGTTCGACTGCCTATATTTTTAGGACAGGTCTGCTGACCTTTTACTTTTAGACATTTAGCATATGCCATGTTGGAAATAATCTCCTGGAAAAATCCCCTCCAGACAACTGACCAAGACTTTGCTCAACTGATCTGTATGTCCCAGTCTCAGCTAGTATGACTGTGTCAAGTGCATGCAGTATGACTACACCCTGGATTAAACACTGTGTAATTTCACCCTAAGGTCTGGCCCAAAGAACACACCTTCTAGCAGAAGGCTTGGAGCATTGATTCAGACAGAGCAAAAATAAACAGAAAACCCCATGCTGAGAGTAGTTATCCTTGTGCTGACCATGGATTACTGTGGAATGCATATATGCCTTTAAAAAGATGCTGCATATGGCTGTAAGGTTATAGAATATAAAGTCATGGCATTTCTCTAGTCCAGTGACTGATGCTGAGCACAGAGCATTTTCCTCCATAGCCCACCAAACAGTCAGGTGTTTATAGTGCTACCTTGTGCAGTTTATAAAAGTCTTGTTATGGTCATAGAGAAGTTCATAAAGAGTAAAAAAAAAGAAACCAAAATGTTATTAGCACACAAGCATGACTATTCCATAGTGTCCTTTTGGAATATTTAACCTAGCAAGCCCAGCAAGTAAAAAGCTACAGGAAGTCAAAATTTGGCTGTTCTAGGTGAGTGTCACTCCAGTGAGTCCTGTGTTTGAAATGAGACCTTATCTTGTTAGGGTGAGCAGAGAAATGTCCTTCTCTTTGGCTCTCACATGAGACTCAGCTGCTTGTGTACATTTAGAGATCTACTGTGTCTCACCTGAGAAGTGCAGTAAGTTGTTTTGATAGTTTGCAGCTCCCATATTATTCCCAGAGACTTGTTCCCTGCATTTCTTTTTGTTTGTGCTTGCTCAGAGAATAGGGATTGTCTGAGAATCCACACCTCAGTGACCTAAGTAGAAATCATCTGCCAGTGAAGGATAATCATCCACCAATAAAATAAACATGCAGTCCTTTTCTTCCCCCTCCTTCCTTCCACTTTTCCTCTCAAGTGAGCAGCTCAGTCACTCCCAGAGCACAGTAATAGAAAGCATGAAAGACACAGGAATTACATCTGCATTTACGGGGGGTGGATTTTCACCTGGCTAAGATGTGGCATGAGCATTTGCAATTTGTCTAACGGGGATTCGATTTGATTTGTAAATGCACAAATAGCTGGCAGGGAAAAGACTCACCCCAATCCTGGCTGTTTTTCCTGTCTTTGCTGAGAGTGAAATTACTGCTTTCCTTCACCTCAAGAGTTGTCAGGAGGCAGGCAGAGTTGTCTAACATCTTCAGACAGGGAAAGTAATGCTATCTGCCACACGCATCCAACTGCCTTTATATATGTATTATATGTTATAATTGTTCTGTCAAACCTTGTCTTTTGGTCAAATGGCCATTTCAGTAATGTAGATTTTTATTAAACAAAGGTAGTCAGCTTTCATTTTAGGATAGGATAGGATAGGATAGGATAGGATAGGATAGGATAGGATAGGATAGGATAGGACAGGATAGTTCCATTGGAAGGGACCTACATTTTCAGTGGCCAAGGTCTGCCATTCTTCTTTCTAAGCTTCACTATGTCTCTTGTCATGACCACCATCAGGCACTGGCTGTGGCCCACATTTTTCTTCAGGATTAGGTTTTGACTTTGTGGTATTTCCACATTCCTCCTGTGAATATGTGCAGAGGAATGGCAAAGCACAAGGTGACACCACAAGTCACGAGTTCAGTATCAGAAGAAATATCACAAGATCATTGCTTGATATTTTAAAAATGTTTAATCTGAATCCTAGTGGCACGTTTATGCTTGCCACGTAGCAACAGGAAAATGAGGAAGAGTGCACAGACATGGAAGGATCCCAAAAATAGTGGTTTTTTACTATGTGTAAGCACTTTCTGCTTACAGTCTGTTCTGCAAACACATTGCTGGAATCTGCAGTAAGAGGTAGTGACACACATTAGATGGTTTCCAGAGCTTTTAACAGATAAGCCCTTTATCCTTAGTGTCAGAGAGCAGTGAAGGTGGGCTGCTCTGAAGGGGAAGGTGAGCCATGAGCTGGAGGTGACAGCCAAGCCAGGCAGGGCAGTGTCCTTGCAGACATGGGGTACAGTCCCACGGTACCCAAACCAGAAGAGCAATAGGAGGTCTGGACAGCACAGAGCAATGGTCACTGCATTAGTCCTGCTGATGGGTCAGGTCTGAGCTCAAGACAGTAAGTCACGATCTGCAAGGTGCAAGGCCACGCATGGACAGGAAAAGACCAAGGGCAAGGGCTGGAGCTCAAATGCAACTTCTTAACAAGGCAGAGGGTGCAACCATGGGTGAAAGCTTGGGATACGGCTTCCCATAGGGCTTTCTCACAGCTTATCTGTTTTCAACCAATGTTTTCTCTAGGGTTACACAACTTCATTGTAAGAAGAATGACCCTGAACTCACACAGCTAAATTCCTAGGCTGGAAGGGAGGAGAAAGAGTTTGCAGAGGTGGATTATAGAAGATGTTTTCGGTCTGGCCAGAGCAATCAGAGCCTGCTGGTTCACTCAGGGCCCTGACACTCACTCAGTGTTCCACCTCTGACCTCTGAAAACCAATGTTAACACTATCCTCAATTTACTAGACCATGAATCCTCCCTACAGCATTAAAAACAGGCCATAAAGCAAGTAACATGAAGCTATATCTTAACATAGCCATTAGGGGCTGAAACAGCTGCTGCACTGAATACCTGAGACATCTGCAGGAACTGGCAGATGTGACAGAGGGCTTGCAGAAAACTTGGAGCAGCAGGCCAAGCATGGTATGATAAGATATTTAAAATGACGCTAGAGATTTAAGTTTAGGCAGTTGAATCAAGCAGTTTATCAGGATCATCAAGACTATTTTACCTTTGTCTAATTAGATGCTAACTTTTGCTTGCATGGGAAGTGCCTGCAGATTGGCATGCATAAGGCTTCCTGTGAAGGGGAAAGGTATGTCTTTTAAAAATGTGCTGTGTTAAGCAAGCTGTTAGGGATAATTGTAAATGGTAATGTCTCTGACACTTATATGACCCATTAGCTCATCTGGCAGAATAAAACCCTAATGTCAAATTGTGCAAGTGCTATTAAGAAAGCATTTTTTCCATGGTCCCTGGGCTCGATGCCCCATAGTGGAAAAGAATAATAAATCGATATGCTACAATTGGGAATGTGCACAGGCGTTGTGAGTTCTGATATAAAAAGCTATCTATGCATCAGTGGTATTGTTCCCCTTAATAATTACTACAGCCTCTGCTGATTTAGATACCTAGAACCCCAGTGATAAAATCTATTACCTTATTTAATAACAGACTGACAGATGATCAGAAGAAACAGATAGTAATGAAGACCTCTAAAGGAAATTCATCTGGCTGAGCATGAAACTAGTTTCCAATGAATGCTAGAATGATGAATGTAAAGTTGTTTTGTTTGAAGGAGAGTCTGAGATGCCAATTTTGAGAGGAAAAAACATGTCCTATTCCTCAATGCTGCCACAGATCTGGATCAAATAACTCCGTAAACATCCTCCTCCACCTCCTTTTTTTCTGCACACATTTATACATGAGCAATGAGCAAGGAAGTCTGAACATTTTCGTGGAGAAAATTTAAACACAGTCCCCATTTCCTTTAACTTGCACATCAGTGTTTGGCAGGTGTATGTCTCATTAAGTCTCTCTGAAACCAGCATCAGTGCATCAGGGAACTACTCTTCCTGCTCATTATATACTTACAGCAAGCTCTACTGGTACAGATTTGTGTGTTTGTCACATCTTGTAAACACTGATGTAAATAGCTATAAGGTTTTTGCTTACACTGTACAGACAGAAATTAAGGTGATATTTGAATCAGTAAGGGACAACGTATTTTATCTTAGTGGATCACCTTGTGAAGCTGACCATAGGCATAAGAAAAATAAATTGAAAAATGTTTAAAAGATTGGGTAGAAATTTGTTGCTTCTTCCTCCCTTTCCTGTCACTGTCCCTGCTTTCCTTCTCACACTTATAATCATTATCACAGTCCATAAAACAAGATGGATTTTTAAGGAAATGAGAGCATACAGAGCAGACAAATACTGAATTAATGCCTCAGAAATCAAAATGTTTTACAATAACAAAAAATCGGAATACTTAAACACGTCAAACAAATAATACAAGCCACAAAAAGGTCTACACAGCCATCAACTATCTTCTGACATTTGCTAATGTTGGAGGTTGTCAAGCCCAATATTGTGGATAGAGTTATATATATATATATACACTTTTTTTCAAATGGCATGTATTGTTACGAAACTGAAGACATAGTTAGAGGATCATTTGTTTTAGCAGCTCAATTCCCTTCTGTTTACCTCTCCCCTCTCCATTTGATCTACTTACTGGCATCTCAATCTCCTTTCAGTATGTGCATGCAGATGTGCACATCCCAATGCAGGAAGTATGAACCTAGTTGGAAGACTCATTTAAGTTAGAAGTCAACTTATTTGTCTGCAGAGTTATTTGGCTAGGTGTGTTTTAGATCCTGGTTGCAATATAGATGAGGACAAAGAGGGCATACATACAGCAGAGAGAAGAATGAGTGTCAAAGAGTAGATCTAGTGATTTGTCATCATGATTGCCAAACATAATCCTTCTTGAATGAGTACTTAATAGAGAAGTAGTCAGAAACTTCAATCCAATTTTCGTAAATTATTCTTCATTTATTTAAGAACACTGGCTTTCACAGTGGTTGTAAGTTCAGTGCATCTCACTTTTTTTTTTGGAGTTAATGAACACAGAAACAAGTAAAACTTCAATGTTTTTAAACTGATACTTAAGAGGGCTGGTGAGTTAAATACTATTTAGGTAACTACGATCTCACATTCTCTGATCAGGCAGTGGAGGTGGCTTAAGAAGTTACTATCCCTTAGCTACTTTTTTATTGTCTTCCTGCTATGCATTATTACAGGAATAGCAGAGCTGGTACATTATGACATGGACTTATATTTTAGCTACATCGTTTCATGGAATAGTGTCTATATGCTAAGTATCCTCAGCATCTCTGAAAATCTGATTACTAAATTCTATCCCTCCATTTGAGCATTTAATTCCTGCATTCACAGCTGGAGAAAAAAGATCACTGTGTATCTATTGGACACCCAAAACTTTAAAATTTTATGATGTTATTTAGTGTTCTTTCCGGCAAAGTTCAAAATAGCTGCCCTTGTTAAAAAAAAAATCTCTGCTTTCCTCCTGTTTACATGAATGTTCCTGCAGTGTTATGTACTCTTTAAACACAAAAAGTGACACTCATTTGGGAGAGAACCCCTCTGGTCCCTGCACTCTTGGAGGTGTATGTGTTGCTTATTAGACCTCTAGGGAAAGGCAATACAAGAGACACTGTCTCCCAAATTATCTGCTCCAGAAAGAGAAACAGGGAGAGGAGTAAATGAGGCAGTGAAGTGTCCCTTGCACAAACTCTCAGAGGAAGCTTGTGTCGCAGACCAAGCATCTTTTGCCTCATCTCCACCGAAGTCACCAGTCAACGATGCTTTAAAGTGCTTGCAGCCCACAAGTCTGTCACCTTTTTCATTAAGATTGGGACAATGATGGGATAATGCAGGTGCCAGCGCTGGGGCAGAAACTGCTGAGAAGGGATCTGGCTGCTGCTTTTTTAGCTCATCCAGATCTCTTAATCCTCCGTGGCATTCTCACTCACCAGAGGTGTGATGGTGGCCATCAGGATATAATTCTTGATGATTTTCTCTGAATAACCTTTCCATGGGTCAGCCTTAGCAGAGATAAGACTGTCTCTCTAGAGAGAGACAACCACTGATATATTGGGATACTTAGCAAATGTGCTGTCTGAAGCTCCTGTCACTGATAGCAGTGGAACAACACTGGTGCAGAGCTGCTCAAATTATCTAAGGTTCAAAATGATTTTTCAGTGCTATCCACTTTGCTGTTTTTTTCTCAAGAGGCTTTTCAAATGTCATATCATCCCTACTCTTTAGCACAATAGTCTTTATGTTAAAAGCAGCTATAAAAATCAGCAAGCTCTACTGGGGAAAGCATATTTCACAGGGGGGCGATACAAAATGAGAAGCAGTCGGTTACACTCTTGTTGTTGTGGCAGTGAGAGGCTATTATTTACTTTTGAGAATGGAGTCACACTAAATGACAAAAATGTCTTCAAGGGGGAAAAAAAGGCTTGCATTTCTACTGGCTATTTAAATGAAGACTATCTGGGGTATGACATTCTACCTTCACTCCTTATCCATACAGGGGTTTGTACTATATCAGACATTTCAGATTGACTAGATCAGCATATCCTAACAAACTAAATCTTAAGGCTAGATGCAATAAGGAGATAAAGATCAGAGAAGACAGGACCTCCATAGCATAGATGCCTCTGGGCCTCTGGACCTGCTTGGAGAGCATTGTGACAGTGAGCCTGGGTCTTTGTGTGGGGAGATTTTAGGAGCCTCAAAATGACAACCCAAAGAGTCAGGCCTTGACAAGAGAGCAGCTTGGATCAAGACAATGGGAAACACCACAGGTTATTTTTAATGGATATTTTCCTCTCTCAAAGTCACAAAAGTCATTTAGTCCAAAACTGATATCTCAAACCGAAGCAAAGCTAACACAGGATTTTCCTCCTGGGGGCCAATATCTCCTTCTGCTTTTCCAGAATAAGAGATTTCATCCTCTTGCAGAAGAGCTTCATAGTTTGAACAGTCATTTGGGATGTGTGGAGGGATGAAATTCAGTGCCATTTTTAGCCTGAAAAGGTCTCAAACCCTACACTCACATGTCCCCAGAGAATGCCTTAACCATCGAGTAATTTGTACTCCGTTTCTGTCACTGATGCTGAAAGGAAAGCACTTGGGAGTGCCACATTATTTGAAATAACACAGAGCATAAGATGGTCAACCCTTGTATTAGGGCCCTCTGGGACCGAGTTACTAATTAATAAGTAAAGTTTAAAGAAAAAAAATCATGTGCAAGTTTAAACCTGTTCACATCAGCAGTTACTGCCCTGTGAAGTTGCTCTATAAGTCACACAGTTCCTGTTTTTTGATGATCATCCTGAGCTCCCTCACTGCTACATTCCAATGAAAAGCCTCCTCAGGAAGACAGGACCAATCTTCACAGGCATGTCCTGGTTTGAGGTAAAACAGAACCAATTTTCTGTTCAGTAATTTTACTTTTTAGCTAAGCCTCTTCTAACTCTCTGAATCAAAACCATTCAGTGACACAATCTCTGTGCTATTGGGTATAAATAAGTCAGCTTTTGTAAGGCCACTGATCCTGGGAAAGCTAAAAGACCCATTCCTGTAGTGTTGTCTGCTGAACGTCTTTTAAAACCACAGGAGAATGAGGTATTTATTTTTCCTGTGGACTGTAGCATGGTTTTGTGTGCCAAAGCGGTGGGTAGTTTGTAGTGTGAGCATTCTCTGGAAAAATAACAATACAAAGAATAACGCTTTGAGTCCTTGGTTTGCATCATTGACTTTTGAATGTGAAACTGTGGCATTTTTTATTTTAATACCTAAGTTCCAATCACGGTTAGTGATGACAGCACTTCATCCATGGGGAATTATGCCATTGATTTACATGAGAGTTCTCCTAAACTTTATGCTGAGCTGTATATTTTTTTTACTCCATAAATACATTTATGTCTTTTTCTTCAAAGCTAGAATTTAATCCAAAGGGAAAACAAAACCTTTTACCATGATAATTTCTTTTAAGAAAAGTTGTCTTCCTGGGCCTATTCAAATGATCACAGAATAAGAGATTGTCTGGCAGAATATAAAATCACATAAATTGTTATGCCTGGATAGGGACTTTTTATTTATTACAGGATGAAAAAGTAAGAACCAAGGCCTCAACATGAACTGGGGAAAAGTAACTTTTCTTCCTTTCAATATACACATCCTCGATTGTTTTTTCTCTTTATTGATGATCAAATGTTCCAAGAATATCATGGGATGATTTGATAGGATATGCTTGGATACATCTGGGCTATAAAATATATCCATGAAAAGATAGGTCGGTCCGTTTTAGTAAGCATGATTCCACGTGGATGAATTTTTGTATGATGTGTAGATCTAGTCTAAATAGATAGAACATTGACATTCCTAGAGGGGTTCCAGTTTTTCCAAGTTAGGCAAATGCACTTTCCTTTCTGCATTTGTTTACATTCATGAAGATACCTCAGTGAAGTGTTTTCTTACTGACTATTGAAATTCTGCAATTCCTCACAGCTAACAAGGCAGACTGCAAGATATATGTGAATCAGCTGGTGGTAAAATAATCCCTCTCCTGTTCATTTAAAAAATGTATTTTCCCCGAATGTTGTTCCATCAGCTTCTACCATGAATAAATTATCATATGACAAAGTGCAGTCTTCTTCTTGTTCCTGTTCTTTTTATTCCTAATTGGTCATTAATACAGAAACAATTTCTGTATGGAACAGTTTTTGGCATTTTAATTGTAAGAGCGGAACAGACATTAAAAATTATCAGGTGTTGCTGATTTCCTATCAAGGGTTCTGAAAATCTCACAATGCTCTCCCCCAACCTTGGTCTTTAGAGGTAATAAAGTGATGTTTAACATCATCTCCTTCTAAGGTCAACAGAAGTTGAAGGCACTCAACTTTTCACATGGGCAGGGTCTTATGCTCCAAAGAAATAAATAAAAAAGCAAAAGAAAAGATCCCCGCATGTGTACCTTGTCTTCTGTTCATACCTAGGTCATGAGCAACAAAAGATTCCTGGTCACTTTTCAGAAAGGGAGAGGAATTGTAGTTATCTTTTAGAGAAACGTAAGAATGCAGTCGTCGAATAAAATAAATAGTGGTGACACCAGCATTTTCTCTCAAAGTTTATTAATATCAGTTATGATAATGAATGTTTCCATATATTCCATATATATTTCATAGACTTTCCAGCTCTGGAAAAATTAGCTCTGTGGTAGTAGGAGTGCATTGCAACTCTTTTTCCTGTGGAGAATCACCACAGTCGCATGGATTATGAAATTATTATGGGCAGCAGGGAAAACTGGGACCTAATTTTTCTTTGCTGGTTGACCTCAACACCACAAATGAAATTTTAATAGCTAGGCTGATATTGATCCACAAAGAGTGAGGTTGGAAAGTGTAAGAGAAGCAAAATCTCATCTGTTTCATTAAAATAGTGCAATACTGACCTACCCCTCAAAAAATAGGGCAAGAGAAGTCAGTATCAGTGTACAGTCATTTTTCCATAAGAACTGATATTTCCACATTCTAGCATGCAACACCTTCAAAAAGATTTTTTTCTTATTCTTTTATTCATACTCTAATAAGAAAAAAACTCTCTTTAAAGAAGTATGAATAAGTATCGGTGTGGCATTTAATCTCTCCTTTTTATCATAGGAGACATGATCCAGGGTGTTCTGTGCCAGGAGGTAAATCCCCTGGGTTTTGTTTTTGGCAGTTATTGTCAGAAACCTGTGATTTCTTTACACACATTTAGTAATTTAATCAGTGTTTTTCTCTGGTTTCATTTTCTCCCCCTACAGAACGAAACTTCTTTGCTTCAGATATTAGAGAATTGCAGGCTGTATCTAAACAAGTTTACTTCCATTTAAAAGAATCTCATTGTAATGGAGGCTATAAGAGGTCAGATAGTCCCGATAGCCTCTTACTGCCTCCTGTCCTAGCACTACACTTCTTAGAAGTGTCCCATTCTGTTTTCTTTACAGCTTACCATTAGGTAGATGAAGACAAACTACAAGATCATAGAATGAATCATAGAATGAGTTGGGTTGGAAGGGACCTTTAAAGGTCGTCTAGTCCAAAGATCTTCACTTAGCTTTCTCTTTCCGAAGAGAACGCAACAATTCCCGCTCTTTTCAGACTCCCCTTATGTCACTCATATTTCTTTTCTAGTCTGATGTTCATCCACAGTGCTAGTATATTACTTTACATCCATACTTTGATATGGAGTAAGATAAGTTTTTATTTTCCATTGTAGCTCCATGGATGAGGTATAAATTTTACTAGGAGTCTTCAAATGGGCATTTTCCAACATAAGCATCAGCTTTTTTTGTTTTTTTCCCTAAAGAACAGGGGGAGTTGAATGTTTCAACACTTCCTAAAAAAAATGTTATTTTGACTTGACAATATCAGTTTAAAAAACAAAATGCTTGCAAAACTATTACATGACCTTTTATTATAATTTAAACCCCTCTTAGTGAAAGACAAAGGGTTAACAGTTGAAACAATGTGATAATGTATTTTTGACACAAATATTGGAAACATTTTGGAAAACTTAATTTAAAAATATATGGCACAAAAAATATACAGTCTTCTAATTAGGGACATGATGATTTGTTTCTTTGGACTATTCTCTGTCATATTTATCACCAGACCAACTATAAGGAAGTGTTATTTAGACAAAACTGCCAAAGAAAATATTCAGTAGTCCACTATATATTTCTGAAAGAAAAGTTAGGGATGGGGAGAAATCTATGGTTTAGAGTTGGTTTCTAATGATTAATTAAAATAAACCAAAGCAGTTCCCAAAGTCTCACTATTTGGGGATGTGACTATGAATAAGCAGTCGGAAAGTTATATCCATTCCTATTGTTTAAAATATATATTTTCACCTCAAATTTGCTGGTTGTGATGTCTGCAAACACTATTTAAACTGTTCTATACTGGTACTTCTATACGTGAGTTTCAAGCAACCCGCTAGACAGTTTAACCTTCTTGGTATAAAATTTGCAGCTGCTACAAGCTAAGTCCTGCACCCCCTTTAATAGTCTGCATTCCTGCAACTTTGTGCTGGGGACTGGAGAAATTATTTACTTTCCTTAGGACCTCAGTTCCCAGTCTGCACGCTGGAGGTGAAAGCACCTTGTAACCCCTTTCTGTCACAGACCTTCTCTGTTTTCTTCACAGTTACAGGAACAACTGAGCTACAAATTGCTGGAAACTGGGAAGTTATCCCACGAACTGAGTCATTTTATTCTTTTCGTGATATTACCTTTGTTCTCTAAGCTTTTGTTTTGGACCATTGTCAGCAACGGGATATAGTATTAAATGGTCTTACACAATACAGCTACTCTCAACTTCTTATAATCCCAAATCACTGCCAACAGCAATGCAGTTTGGATTAGACTCTGGGTTTAAAAGCTTTTGGGGAAAGAAATGTGAAGAAAATAATAGGAGTCTTCTTTTTGTACTGCCAATGACAACCATTATATAACTACATAAAATTATCATTCATTATCAGTTTCTTGGCAGAAGTACACAAAGAACAGAATTATCCGAGAGTTAATTTGGATTTTCTGAGAGCAAAATTATATCTTCATTTCACTAATTTGGTTTGTAGGCATCTTTAAGTTTTCATGCTGCTTAAACAGATAAAAGGCTAGCTGTATATTTATTCATTCACTTATTTTTTTTAAAACAGCCTGTTTTCATCTTTTGCTTTCTTGTACATGGAGAATACTGCTGTATAAAAAAATACTTTAAGCCATATTTAATGCTTGGAACAATTAATCACATGAAGTAATATTGTCTTGAGAAAGGCAAGCGACTTTATTCAAAATCTTTCTGCCATTCAGCCTGTATTAGAGAGAATGCACAGGGCATTAGTGATAATGACAGGTCTGCTGCAAAAGCCATAGATTACCAAGATGAGAGTGTCCCCTTAGATAAGTGGTGAGTGATTAGTATTTTATTGGCCCTGTGTCAACTTCAATTATGTTTTTTGAAAATTCTGTTTCGAAAGCAATGTTCGCAATGCTGGATTTAAGCAGCTGAGTATTAATCAGGTATTTAAATCCAATATAAACAGATATCTGTACATCAAAGAGCCTTAGTTTTGCAATTATCAGTTTCAGAAATATTCAGATATTGGTAGTCTTCTGTGACAGAAGTTAATTCCTCTAATAAAATAAGTCACCAGTAAAAGATGCTGTTATGATGTATGTGCTGAGATTAGCTAGAAACTCCCTAGCAGTAAACCATTATTATTTACCAGTATGGATTTTGAGGACAAGCTTTTCAAAGCCACTTAGGGGCTGACTATACCCCATTCTCATTAATTTTATAGGTGATTGGGTATCTAAAGCCCTTTGGAAAGCTGAATAACTCATTTTCTGAAAGTCTAGTAGGCATCTATGTCTGGATATTTCCTTTTGGGACCATAATTCGTATGTGCCCTAGACACTTGAAGAATGATTTTTCCCATTAATTTTTGATGCAAAAAGTCAGGACTTGACACTCATGCAGTACGTACATGAAGTTAAAATGGAAACTTTGATCTAACAAGTCATGTGGTACGAACGACGATAGAAACGGAGCAAGGAAAGGACAGGAAAGGATTTTCCTTTCTGGAATATATTTTACTTCAGGGCAGAGAATCTATTACAGGGCAAAATGACCCCTGATCGTTAACGCAAAAGCCATAAAATTACTAGTAAAGTCTAACTTTGTTATTTTTTCAGTTTTTCTCTCAGAAGTCCGCAATAAGTCCACAAATTCTTACATTTCTTACAAAGGTGTTTCTAAGACAAGTTTTTCTACCTCAGAAGGGGGAGTTCTCTCACTTTATCAGGAGATATCCTGGTATGAGTAAAAACTAAGAGTTGTAATTCTAAGAGACATTTCTAGCAGATCTGCTATGCTTGGCTACTGTTAGCAGTGGTAGCAGTAGGCTAAATGCAGACAGAATACTATATGTCAAAAAATAGTGTTTTCTTAGTATTTTTTTCTGGAATTCCTGTATTTGTATTTTCTATGGTTTTGGAATAAAGCAATGCTCATTTCAGTAGAGGAGGTGATCAATGAGAAGTGAGTGAATAGTGTATTACCAGAAGTAGAGGTTAGAATCATAGAATCATAGAATGGTTTAGGTTGGAAGGGACCTTAAAGATGGTCTAGTTCCAACCCCCCTGCCATGGGCAGGGACACCTCCCACTAGACCAGGCTGCTCAAAGTCCCATCCAGCCTGGCCTTGAACACTTCCAGGGATGGGGCAGCCACAGCTTCTCTGGGCAACCTGTTCCAGTGTCTCACCATCCTCACAGTAAAGAATTTCTTCCTAATATCTAATCTAAATTTCCCCTCTTTCAGTTTAAAGCTGCTACCCCTCATCCTATTGCTCCACTCCCTCATGAAGAGTCCCTCCCCATCTCTCCTATAGGCCCCCTTTAGATACTGGAAGTCTGCAATACGGTCTCCCTGGAGCCTTCTCTTCTCCAGGCTGAACAACCCCAACTCTCTCAGCCTGTTTTCGTAGGAGAGGTGCTCCAGCCTCTGATCATCTTCGTGGCCCTCCTCTGGGGGGGTTCAATAATTGAATGTTATATGCTTGAAAATAACAAGATGATTTTATAAAGCCATTAAAGATCATTAAAAGATTATGTTATAAAACCATTAACATTAAAAATAATACAGGAAGGGGTTTTCCATTATTTATGGGCATTCTGGGAAACCTCTAAGCTTTTTCTCAATTATCTGGAATGTTGTTTCTTTTTTTTTTTTCCTAAATCTCATACAATTATTTGTTCTTAGGAGTTAGCGCTTCCTGTAAATCCCTGAGTGGTGACATGTGAGGAGCTGTCAGTGTCCTGGCTATAGCCTAAGTCCTACCCACAAGCTGTCACTTGGCCAGCAAAGTATTGGCCATAGCAGATGACTTAATGAAGGAACATTTGCCTTGATCTAGGATCAACCAACTTGTCTTTCTCCCTGACCAATCTTGTTTCCCTGAATGTATCCATTCTCTAAGACCGCTCTTATGAGATTTCTGATTTGACACCCTGCCTAACCCCCCAATGACATATCTGTGTTTTTCCCATCATATTCAGCTCTGCATCCATCCCAGATACTATGTGAACTCATAGAAAAAACAGATTAATTTCTGAAGGAATCTGGTCCTTTGACTCCAGTTTGTGCAGCCTGAAACAACAGAAAAAAGAGAAAGGCTTCTTTTTTCTCTCTTCCCTCCCCCCCCGAGTCAGATTGTAAGCACTTTGGGGCAAAGATTATTTCTTTGTTCTGTATTTACAGGGAGATCCACATCTCTACCGAGCATTCAGCTTCTGCACAATTCTTTGCTCAGGGCAGGGTATAAAGTGCTACTCTAACCCACAGAGCGCAGTGGCTTTGTATCTGCCACACAGCACATGAGTATGCACACATTTCTAATTAACATCTAATTTTGGATTAATTTCTGATTCCCTCCTCTGAGCTTTTGTAATGAGATTGTGAGTTACATTGGCAGAAGATTTATACTTAAAATGTATCTATATGGTGGAACCTTCTAGGTAATTAACTGACAATAGGATTAAAAAAATAGCCAAAACAAACAAGCAAAAAACCCTACAACCTCCCTATTTTTCAGACATCTGGAGTCTTATTTTTTTTTATTTCAACAGCTATAATCAAGGAAAGAATCTAAATACTTTCAGCTCCCAGCCTTGCCTCTCTTTCCATGCATTAACAAGTTGGGTGTTATTATTATGTTGTTCTTATTTTCCTTCAGTACTAAGAGCATTATGCTGATGCATAAAAGTGGACAATTTTACTAAATAAAATGCCTGCAGTTCAAAAATCTATCTTCTTAAGTAATTGCTTCTAAATTATTTGGTAAACCCCAGAGCTGTTGGGGATAATATGTACTTTAAATATAGAATGAATGCAAAAATTAGACACTAGATGAGATGTTCTTATTTACCCACCCATATGCAGGAATGCATCATTGGAAGTGTGGCAGTAAAATTGGTATTCTTTACACATCTTGGTACAGATTTTTTCAAAAGGTCCAAATCCTGAAAGTTGAGCCTGATTTCCTTCCTCTTGACAAAATAAATGAATAAACACCTAAAGGCTTCATTAGCAGAAGGATTTTAATGGATGGAGGAACCTAAACTTTCAACTAAGGCATCCAAATTTAAAAGTGACTTCTTATCAGTGAAAGTTAATACCAACAGTTAAACTTCAAGGTCCATCCTTAAGAACATCCTTTCAACCCATTCACTTTGAACCTATACTTACCAGAAACACAGGAAGGTAGAAATCCTAAGCTTTTTCCTAGCTACTGGGGAGAGATTCATTCAGAAAACATTGCAGACCTTCTGTTGACTGAATCACCCCACAGAGATGCTTACTGAGTGCCGTGGAAGCCTGCAGTGTGTATAGATTCCTGTCTTATTGGACAGAGGGAAGTGTTCAATATTGCTTTGGTGAAACACACATTTAGAATCTCAGGTTTTCTCATGTAAAGTCCTACGACTGCTAGCTTCAGTGACTAGAATATCTGTCTGAGATACCAGAGTCTTCCAGATCTGTGGTTTGCTGGAGCAACCAGTGGAGGTCAGATGGAATATCCAACGACTCTCGACATCGAAACTTGCTATTGTCACATGTCCCTTTGTGGCAGATGCAGCTGCCCTGACAAAGTCCTAACAAAGACTTAAAAAAGACATGACAAAAGCCACAAAAACTTCCAACCACAGCTCTTGAACCTAACAAAGACCCAACAAAAGCCTGTGAAAACTTCTCACCACAGCTCTTGTCACACACACAGAGTGGTGGTGAGCATGTATGCATTTCGGTTGAAAGGTGAGGAGGTTGTGGCTCTCAGCCAATAAGAGCTGTCATGACCACAGATCAGATACGATTAGGGTATAAATGGAGCCCCGTCAGCCGACAAAATTTGAGTTGGCCCCCTTGGAAGCAAGAGGTCTGTAGTTGGGGACTCTCCTCATAGGCTGGGACACCACCTATGGTTCATCTCTTGTGCAGGCTGAGAGCCCTCATCTGATAGGTGAGTGATTGTGCACATTTCTGAATCACCATTTCTAAAACTGAAGAATTCTTAAGTTGGTCACACAGTATTAATTCCTCGTACATTCTGAACCTGTGGTTTACTAATGTTGTCAGAGTGTTAAATGATTTTGATATACCACGTTTACAGCTGGTTCTCTGCTAAACAATTTCAAGTTAGAATACAGTTTATTTTGAGTTTATCAACTGTCTAAATTTGATTTTGTGAGCCTCCATGACACCCTTCCACTTTTCAGGCAGCTGAATGTTGGCTAGGGTTTTTTGTGCTGGTATTGAATATGTATGGTATTCTGACTCCCCAACACAGAAGAAAGAGCCATTTCAGACAGTGAAGGTTTCTATATAGAGGAGACATAACACAAGATGTGTGGGTGTATGGGATATACATATCCTGCTGTAACAGCATCTAGAGACCAGGCAAGCTACCTCTCTTTTTCTGAAAAACACTAGGCAACAGAATTCTGCTCTCCGTCTCCTTTGTCCTGATATGAGATCTTGAATATTCAGCTCACATGAAAACGTGCATGCTTTGGTAGGTTTTCATCAAACTGAATACCTCTTTGCACATTAAAATATCTGCTTCTTTCCCAGTTTGCTAGAAGTTTCCCAGTTTCTTAGAATGCCTACTTTGCCTCTGTCTTCAATAGTCAGACCAGCCATCCCCAGGGTGTTCAGCCTCCGGAGCTGGAAGATAAGGATGGAGAGCAGAGCAACTCACCCATAATCCAGGAGGAAGTAGTCAAGGATCTGCTTCTGCACCTAGACACACATAAGTCTATGGGGCTGGACAGGATTCACCCAAGGGTACTCAGGGAGCTGGCGGGAGAGCCCACCAAGCCTCTCTCCATCATTTATCAACAATCTTGGTCAACAGGGGAGGTACCAGATGACTGGAGGGTGGCTAATGTGACGCCCATCTACAAGAAGGGTCAGAAGGAGGATCCGGGGAACTACAGGCCTGTCAGCCTGACCTCGGTACCAGGAAAGATCATGGAGAGGATCATCCCGAGTGAGCTCTCACAGCAAGCGCAGGGCAGCCAAGGGATCAGGGCCAGCCAGCATGGGTTTAGGAAAAGGAGGTCCTGCTTAACCAACCTGATCTCCTTCTA
>VWZL01004589.1:188581-201223 GCA_013396915.1 Stercorarius parasiticus | reverse complement strand
TGTGTTCAGTTCTGGGCCCCTCTGTACAAGAGGGACATTGAAGTGCTGGAGCGGGTCCAGAGGAGAGCTACCAAGCTAGTGAGGGGTCTGGAGACCAAGCCATATGAGGAGAGGCTGAGGGAGCTGGGCATGTTTAGTTTGGAGAAGAGGAGGCTGAGGGGAGACCTCCTTGCCCTCTACAACTTCTTGAAAGGAGGTTGTAGAGAGGTGGGTGTTGGCCTCTTCTCCCAGGTGAATGATGACAGGACCAGAGGCAATGGTCTGAAGTTGTGGCAGGGGGGGGTTAGATTAGCTATTAGGAAGAATGACTTTCCTGAAAGAGTGGTCAGGCCCTGGAGCAGCCTGCCCAGGGAGGTGGTTGAGTCACCATCCCTAGAGGTATTTAAGAAACGTGTAGATTTGGCACTTCAGGGCATGCTCTAGCGTCTGAGATTGTAGGGGGTTTTTGTGTGTGTGTGGTTGGACTCGATGATCTCAAAGGTCCTTTCCAACCATGAAGATTCTATGATTCTATGATTCTAAGTTACTGAATCCAGACTGCCACAGCTCCATGCCCTGAGGTCCAAACAATAGCAGGACAGAACATGTGTTCCCAGTAGGCTCTCACGCACAGAGCACATTGTTGGCGCATGTGCAGCTTTTCATTCATCCGTCCTTCTTGGGATTCCAGTTCCCCCTGCATGCACAGCAAAACACACAGACACACACATACACACACACACACACACACGGGTCTCCCAGTTCATCCCCCTAAAAGGTACAGTCTCTCCCGGAGCTGTCCTGGCCCCCTACGTCTGTCAGGTTGCCAGGTCCTCCAGACACATATAGGTCATCCTGAGACACACGCACTCCCCTGGCTCCCAGGTCTGCCTCGATACTCATCAGAGCTCACACCCTCCCTCACACACCAGCACTCACTCCTGGTGCTGCTCCATGGACACATGGGTGCCATGAGAGCAACATGGATGGAGACACTGAGAGACACGAGTGTGCGGGGTGTCCGTGCCCAGTTGCTGGCAGTGGGGCTGCCAGGCAGCCTGTGTGGGGAGTGGCTGGGGCTGCCCAGTGCCGGACACAGCCAATCCCAGCTGGCTCCCACTGGAGCACACAGCCTGAGGCCCTCAGCCATAAAACATAAAACATATAAAACAATAAAACTACCACGCATGGTCAGACAATCGTACTGACAAGCAGCTTGTTTACATATGACACTTTATCCTTTGGTTTTACCATGCTTGTCAGATGACCTAGGCCTATCCATTTCCATACCTTTGTTTCCTGCCCTAAACCCACATAATGTGACATGGACAATCCCAGGATGCCCCTCCCCTGCATCTCATAATGTGTCCCATGACCCTAGGCAGTGGACCCACCTAGTCAGTGATGTTACCCAAAGCGCTGCTCCTGTTGCCCCATCGTGTGGGTGCCACCCCTGACCCACGGGACTGGAGCTCCCCTGGGACAGCGTTGTCAGGGGCCAGGGCAGGGACTCATGTTTCTAACTCGAGTAGAATCATAGAATTGCCTAGGTTGGAAGCGACCTTTCAGATCATCCAGTCCAACCATCAACCTAACTCTGACAAAAAACATTACTAAACCATGTCCCTAAGCACCACATCTTTTAAATACCTCCAGGGATGATGATTCCACCACTTCCCTGGGCAGCCTATTCCAATGCTTAATAACCCTTTCAGTGTAAAAATTTTTCCTAATATCCAATCTAAACCTCCCTTGGGGCAACTTGAGGCCATTTCCTGTTGTCCTATTGCTTGTTACTTGGGAGAAGAGACCAAACCCCACCTCACTACCACCTCCTTTCAGGCAGTTGTAGAGAGTGATAAGGTCTCCCCTCAGCCTCCTTTGCTCCAGTCTAAACAATCCCAGCTCCCTCAGCTACTCTTCATAAGAGTTGTTCTCTATGGGGAGTAATGGGGCTCTTCTGCCTTCCTTGTGTTTCTGAGCTCCCCTGTATGTATGGAGACAAGCTTTATATCACATAACCAGACAGCGTTAAGCAGCCTGACTTCTCACTCCAAACCTCTAAGGCATTTGCAGCTCAGACATCCCTCTGTCTTGCTCACAGACCTCAACCTCATAGTAATTTTCAGAGCATTCCCGGAAGATTAGACTCTGTGAAAGGCACAGGGGCAGTAAGCACCTTTATAAGTACCTCTGAGAGCATTGTCTCTGTGTTGTGGAAGAGGGGAGAGGAAAGAGGCAGAAGAGATAACTTTGAAGCATGAAGAAATTTTCACCCAGACATCCCAGAAGAGTATTCAAACAGCCTGTATATAGAATATCAGAAGACACTGGAAGCTGGGGAATCCCATTCCCTCCTCTTGGAGCTCTTCTATTTTAAATAAATCTTTGATGGAAAATCAAAGATTTTGTCTTTATGTATTTTATGAAGGACTATGAGGATATCTATTCTAAGCTTTTAAGTATCTGCAATCTTCTGTGTAGATCTTCTGTAGTCTCCGAACTACAGAATACTATCGAATGCCACAGTGCAACTCCAGAATGTGGGTGTATTTCCATAGCTATTGTATATTCTTTGAATATAAAAGCAACTTTATCTTCTTGGTAGATCCAGTGACATAGAGTCACAAAGGGCTGAAAGAAAATGCCACACAGCAGGCCAAGGACAATAACAGACTAGAGCTGAGGTCTTTGATGTCATTGGTAAAGGTCTAGTTACAAGTTCATTATGCCCTTGAGATATGCTTTTAAACCGCACCTCTGATCCTGTTTCGACTACTGTCTGCCTTTGTTTTTTGGTTGTGTTTTTTTTCTCCTGAGTGCCTCAAATTCTTTGTTTTTCCTTCTCACTGTCAAGCAATTAATTGTAAACTCTGAACAAATGCATATTGTAGGGCTGGATTACAGTGGAGATAGAGGAACTGTCTGCCACAGCTTGCTTTTTGGAAAGACATATATTATAGATATATAACTGCTTTGCAACTTTAACAGAAGGTCATTTAGAAGGAAAGCTGAATTATTACACAGTAGACAGTTAAATATTTATTAAATACAGAGGATGAACACTGCAGTAAACCAACTAATGTGCACATGAATTGAGTTTATTATAATTATGGCAATAACTGCATGCTCAAATTGAGCTAGGCAACTTGCAAGTATTTAAGATGCCTGTTCCCAAAAGAGTTTGAAGCTTTATATAAGATATTAAAGCACAGGTAAACCCACTTAAATAGTAGACTAAACAGTCTTGGCAGAAAGGACCACTTCTTCCTGCATTGAACACATTTGAGCTCCTCAAGATGATATCAGAACATACAATCAGAGCATTTATTTGCATATATGTGTAAGATCAAATAAAAAAAATTGTCTGGAATGACCTCAGCCATACAGTTAAGGAGGGCATGAACATCTTTCTCAGTGGTAGAAAAATTTTCACCAAAAATACATCTTTGACATCTACCTCTTCATCCCAAAAACCTGTAAACACTTTCTAGGTCTTTATAGTCCAAAGGAAACGAACTCACAGATTACTGAATTCTAAAAGTCACTGGTGTGAACGAAAGACTGGCTTAATAGCACTGCACAATCTTCTCCAACTTTTTTGACTCCCGTTAAGCCTTTCCCAGAGATACTTGCTACAAGTCCCGCTTTCTTGAGGGACTAAGTCTAGCTACAGCTCCGTATAATGGCTATACTCTTCCCTCAAGCTGTCTATCAGCTGACATAATTATCTCAGCCTGGAGCTGTAGTTTTTATCCTGAATTTGTTCTTGGACTTGAGAATTGCTGTTCCTTCTTGTGACCTGAAGAAGATTCTGTGAAACCCTTGTGCTCTTCTAAGACTGCCCACCCTTACTGCATGGATTGATGTAATTAAAAATAGCACTTCCTCCTGCAAACTTTGCCTCTTTTATATCTTGTGTACCACCAATACAACTACTGTAAATGATAAAACTAATGAATGCAAAACCTTGAAGGAATGATGCATCTCAGACACATACAAACCTCAGCCAAAATATCTTTCCTAGCTAGAGTGTGAAGGAGTAACTCACAACAGAAGGGATATCAGAGAAAATGAGGGCTAGGAAGAAACACAAGCATCTAGTGCCACTAGGGATGCCCAAAAGTATCTAAGATTTCCACACATGACCAGCAAAATGACACAGAGTTTATGATCTGTCTGAATAGTCATCTGCAGGCTATGGTGATATCTGAGACAGCCCTGCTTTTCAGTTTTTATTTAACTGAAATGTTGTCTCATGACTGAATGGTGTTGCACCATTACATAGATGTTGCTTGCATACTCTTGAGGTTGCCTGTTTTGGAGAGATAAAAGGTTTGGTGTGAATCCTTCTAATTTTGAACGACAAGACTCCAGTGAAGGATCATTTATGAGGTATAGAGAGGTGTATGATACTGGGAAAGAGATGGAAATGACTGCGGGTAAAGGGAAGAAAGAGCACTAGCAGTCCAGCGCTAGGAAGAGCAAAGATAAAAGGACATTACGTGCACAGGGAAACCAGTGAAGGAGAGCGCAAATTGGGGGAGTAGAAAATCAGTTGATGTTGTTGACAGTTGGAATTGCTTAGTGATTTTTTTTAGAATCCCAAGCCCTTAACCTTTTCCAACTACTGAAAAGTAAGTGCTTTGGTAAGTAAGAATAACTGCACAGTTCCTGTTAGGATGTAGTTTAAGTAGTCTTACCATTAAAAAAAAAGGGGGGTGGGGGGAAGTGTAGCTTTTAAAAAATAAAGTCATCTTCATTTTGATTCAAAGACTTTTTCAGAAAAAAAAAGGTTTAAAATGTATTCCATGTATTAAGAGTGTTTCTGTGCTCCAAGAGGCTTTCCTTTGGGTACTGTAAGACGGTTTATTATCCATTATCTGTAACACAAAGATAATGAAAGTGGTTCTATTGTACTGTATGTGAAACCCATAGGAATACCAGGATTTGACAGTCATGATATATCTCAGTTAGTTTCTAATGTGTAAAGCCATCACAAATCATAGAGAAGACAGTCTGTTGGTTAAATAAGTCTACAAAGTAAGATGATAGAGTTCTTCATTTATCTTCATTGAAACAGTTCTGACTGCTGTGTAGTTGATAAAATAAATCTAGTCCTATACAGAATCTCTCGCCTCTGCCCATTGTAAGCAAGCAGTTTCTATTCTACTGTATTAATTCTTATGCAGCTCTCATCACCCATAATATTGGAGTATCTTCCATTAGCACATTAAGTAAAGTGACTAACATGTGTCAACTGTAGCTCATTTTCTTGCTCTTCTTATCCCAGCGGAGATAATTGTGTATGCAGTGAAGTGTTTTGATTGGAAAGTTTTTTTTCTTTTTTTCTTCTTCTTTTCTATGTGTTCAAAAAAGAGATATCAGGTCAAAGAAATGCAATAGGAGATGGAGAGATTAATTATGATTGTCTGCTTTTAAGGGAGCTCATTGTACTGTTGAAGAATAATCCCATGAAATTCCATGAACTTCACATTTGTATAGAAAGTTGAGTGGTGCAACAGACCAGAGCTGTTGATGACAGTCTCACAGCCTCTGTTTTCTAAAAGGGCCTGTTTCTCTCCAATGGCTACAAAGACACTTGAAGCACATGCACACGTATACAATGCAAATTTAAGGTTAGACAAGATAAATATATCCTCTCTCCCTTGAGGACAATAAATAAGGCTCAAGATTCTGACTTTGACTTGCTGTTTAATGACAAGCAGTGATAAAACCAGACAATTATGTTTGTTATGTTTCCTGGACACGCCAGATCCAATGCAGACAGTATCTGCTGTTAATGATTTCATTCCAAGCTATATTTCATGGCTTTAACCCAGCCAAGAAGTGAGAAAATCATCAATATCACAGTCATTGCTAGAGTAGTGTTAATTCTCTTTGGGTAGTTGGTGACAAACAGAAGGCATCACTCAGAAGTATGGGTTGGTAAGAGTCTAAAATCAGCAAGGAATGCAGAAAGAGTAATAAACTATAGAATGCGTTGCCCAAAGTTAGATATGTATTCTTCAGCCAACAGCTGCTTCTTAGTAGCAACCTTTTAAAGTGCTTTTCTTTGCTCATCAGCATCATCACTGACCTTTTTGGCCTTAATTTCAAAGAACTGTTTTTCATCTCAGACCTGGACTTGTTCTCCGAGTGTTGTGCAATGCGTACTGAAGTGTTGTAGACATATATGTGGTGAAAGGTTGCTGATGTGAGTCTATATTATTTTATGGCTGTATTTAAATGTCATACGGGATCAGAGAGGTGGTTGATCTTTGGTACCATTTTCCATCACATTCTTTGGATGTACCTCAATATTAAAACATTCCTTTGGAAATATTACAGATGTGTCAAATGCCTCATGGAGGTCTAAGATAAGAAAGTCTCTCTGTTATTCATCCCTGATGGTAACAAACCATCTACCATGCCACCAAGACTTTTCATTTGCTGGTCTGAAACTGGATTATATCAAGTCTAGGACATTAGATGTAATTTTGCAAGCTTGAGATTGATCTTGGACTTGCTTTTGTGTGATATTCCATTTGATTTTTTCAGAGAAACTAAGTCTTTCCTGAATAGAGTTTTTCTTGAATACAATTATCCATGTCCTAGTCACTTGTTTTCAGGGAGACTTTGAATGGTGTTTTATAAAGAGGATATAGAATTTAACAAAAAACACATGAAAAAAAAAAACCAAACAAAAAATGCAATGATAAATTCTTAGGGAAGAGAGAGGGGAAAGAAAATAAGAGTGCTATCAGAGTGGGATTGTGACTTGTGAGGAACCAGTTGCTTAAAGTCAAGTTACTCTATTGGTCTCCTCTCCCACCTTTAGCATCTTTGTGATTTCTTTAGTGTGTCAATGCAGAAGATACATTAACTATTCAGGTTTCAATAACAAGGATGAAAAATCCACTTATTCCTGAAATGGAAATTACAGATCAGAGTAAATAGTCGGATTTCCATTTAGGCTGGTGGAGCAGCAGCATAAAACACTTTTTCATTTATTTTTTTTTTTGCTTGGACAATCTAGCAGAGTCCTGCTACAAAGCAGCAATGCACTGACTGGAAAGAAAACAGGAAGGACTTCAAAAGGTCTGAGATAACAGACATAACTAGCTGCTTAGTGGACAAAAAAAAAAAAAGGTAACTGGGTGCTAAACTTTTCCAGGCTATGCTTTTTCCTTGCATAAAATAGCATGACCCTCTTGGTGCTATTGTTTTGTATCAGAAATAAGAAGTATGGTCACGAAAGCTGGCATATCCAGTTAAAAACTAGCAAGGGAACACTTGTCAGCTCTGGGAAGTCACAGTGATTCCATTTTCTGAGAGTCATGTAATGATGCTGGGGATGACACAAGGACAAAATATATGAAGTCCCTTAAATTTTCTTTGTCTTTCACAAATTTTCTGAGGAAAGAAAGTAACTGCAGTTCCTAAAACTTTCTATCAGGGTAGATTAGTTCAGGCCTTACCCTTGAGTTCGTCTAAAGCTAGTAGAGTACAGTGACCTTGGTGTCCCCACTGTGGTCGTGCGTAAGACCAAGAGTTAAATGGTCCTATGAACAACAGAAAGAGGTCATGAAACTCTGAAGAGAAATGAATCTCTAGCATGTGGCTATTGCCCAGTTGCATCATATTTTGAAAATAAATAAGACAGACAACTTAAGCATAGGTTGCATTTATAGCGGGGCAAAGGGGTAAAGACAGTTAAATTTCTCTTCCTTCCTTTTTGCAACTCTGATGCCTGTGGTACAAGTCTGTCAGACTTTGAAAGCCAGCTGAAGCTGGAATGAATTCGGGAGTTTGGGGAAGAAGGGGAGGGAGGACCAGCACATGGCTGCTAACATCCCTGGTTAAACTGGTGTCACTTTTCCTCTTGAATGAACATGGAAGAAAATGTCCTGTAGCAGAGAATAAACATCACATGTAATTCTTAAAGCTCTTTTATCAAAATAAAATCTCAAGGACTGTGGTTTACCTAGTTGTATTGCCAGTGCTCCTTCTGCTGGAGACTGATTGCTTAGTCACAGAAATAAGATTCTACTTCAAAACAGAGCTGAGAAATAAAAAAAAATTACAACACAGCACAGCATTTTCATCAAGGAGCAATGAGTGCCACTTGCATACATCTGAGTCAAGGATACACTGTGACTTTAAATTAATCTTTGGCAAAACTGTGAGGAAAGTAGGATCAATCTACTTTTCCCAATAAAATTTAAGGACTGTGACCAATCCTTCAGTGTGCTTTGTAGCATCTAGTCCTATGAGGTCTGGATCATCCAGAGTTCTTCAATTTGTACTTATGTTTCTGAAATATATTATTAATAACAAACAAGAAACATTCTTAAATTAGCATTTTACAGTGCATATGAGCTGTAGTGGAATTTGCTACAGCAAATTATTGAAATGATATTTCTGTAAATAAATGTAAAGTGTAACATGTTTGCTCACAGATGATTACTGCCCTTATTCATCAATTAATTGATTCTAAAACCAGAATGGACTATAATGACAAAAGGGCTACTGATGTAATTTACACGGGCCAAAAAAAAAGCCTGGAACTTATTTGTCTGATCATCTTCATCCAATACCATTGGATGAAGAAAATTTACTGTAGTATTTTGCAGCTCTGCCTCTAGGGGATTGGATTCCATTTTTCCCCCATTAGTCTGAGAGAAAGAAGAGATAAAAAGGACCTCAAGTCTGATTTTTCATATTTTCATCTTTCCTTGGCAGTGAGTCTTGTCAGTGGAAAGACCAATAGATTTAGTAAAAGTTTATAGTGTTTCTGGAGAGACACTACCTCCCAAATAAACAAACAAAAAAGTGAACAAAACCCCAACCCTCCAATGCTTTACTAATGTGTTGTGGGAATAAAAGGCAAAATGGAAGAAACTGAAAAAATTTTTTTCTCAGGGAATTCTTCATGCATCTTCAGCTGACATGGAACATTTTGAAATTTCTTGACAAAAATCTGGCAACAAATTTGGTCTGATGAAACTCAGCATGTATGATATGTCGTGGGCCACTCAGGACACGCTGACCTACCAGCTCTGATGCTTTTCTTCATGGTTTCCATCACTGTAGATATTTAGGAGGCATCTGTCAGGATTAGTTTGGATAGAGCGGATCCTACCTGGGTGGATGATGTTTTGAGATCCAACCCAGCACCTGGAGCTGCAAGAGATGGCTGCTCCATGAAGTAGGATGGTCTGGAAGACGGAGTGACCCCAGCACAGGCAATGCCCTCACTGAGCACGGCTGTGCTGATATAAATGTTAACATTCTTATAAGGCCTAATCAAGGAAAGGAGAACTAACAAGTGATGAGCTTTCTAACACGAGAGTGGGTCCCCTATAAATTGCTCCTGTTGTGGATTCTGATACGAAGGAAAGTTTGTGATGTTAAATGTTAAAAGAAAAAAAAAAAAGAAAAAAGAAAAAAAAGCAAACGGTTAATTTAGAAACCTGAAGAACAGGTGTCCACGCCCAGGCTGCCGGGGCTGCCCCGTGCTGGACACAGCCAGTCCCAGCCGGTCCCAGCCGGCTCCAAGGGCCCCAGCGCAGGACACAGCTGAGCCCCTCAGCCAAGCTGGGGGCACCGGGGGGAAAAGAGGTTTGCCAAAGGGCCGAAGGCGGCCCAGGCAGAGGAGGAGGAAGGCAAGGAGGGAGCAGCAGCAGAGGGAGCCCCAGGGCGGAGGAGGAGGAGGGCAGGAGGTGCTGCAGGCCCCAAGCAGGGATCCCCTGCAGCCCTGGAGAGACCCCGCTGGAGCAGAGACCCCCCCTGCAGCCCGGGGAGGGCCCCAGGCCGCAGCGGGGGGATATTTCCTGCAGGAGCTGCGGCCGTGGAGAGCCCAGGCGGGAGCAGGTTGTCCCTGAAGGACTGCAGCCCGGGGCAGGGCCCGCGCTGGAGCAGGGAGAGGGGTGAGGAGGGAGGAGCGGCCCAGAGGGGCTGGCATGGACGGACCCACAGCCCCATCCCCAGCCCTGTGCCCCTCGGGGTGGGGAGGGGGGTCGGCAGGGGAGGGGGGAAGCTGGGAATGGGGAAAGGGAGAGGGGAAATTTGTTTTAGTGTTCATCTGGGACTATTTAATTGGCAATAAATGAAAATAATTTTATTTCAAAAAAATAGAATTATTGCTCGTGGCCAAGGAAGACACAACCAATGGAAACCTTTTTCCTGACACATATACTTAACTCTTGGCTTTTTCCTATAGTAGTTAATAATTTATAATTTTTCTTTTAAAAGGAGACTTCGTGGCTATTGATCTGTTTAGAAGAGTTTATCACAAGATACTTTACTGATAATATTTATATCTAAGCATGCTTTCATCTTTTTCATGGGATTTACCTTCAGAAGAAAATAACTAGTTCCGGCTACTGCTTCCAGCCTCCATGTGTTTCACTATTAAGTGGATCAAGGAGCTTTGGCTCCTCAGGTGTGCAGCAGACCACAACAAACCTCTGTAGCTTCAGAGAGCATCCACTCACTCACTAGCCAGAGCTGCCTCCACCTGGGTCAGTTTCTCATCTCATCTGGTTCCAGACTCCGACAGACTATGAATGGACACATCATGAACACATTACAATTTATTCATCATAACATCAAGCCAGTATCATGCCTTGTAAAGGAGGCCAGGAAGTGTTTTCTAAGGTGCAGATGTCTCGTAGCTTAAATTCAAAAGGTCTGGTTTGTGATTCACCTTTACAGGCATTTAATCCCTTCGTTGTACCTCATTTCATGTATCCTCCTATTGCTTATCATCTTCTGTCATGCATCAGTCATGTCCCTTTTAATTGTCAGTTTTTACCTACAGAATGATCTTGTGTACAACTTTAAGTCATTTGCAGTCTTCTCTGTTCATTTCATGTTGTGTATTTTGAAATGCTATATTTAGCTATTTCCTGGTTTTCGTATTATCCTCCAGAAAGTACCAGAGGTGTCTTATGTAGATCTTCATTAGTCCTTTGATGAATTGCAATCATCCTACTCATCAGTCTAGTACCAGCTGCTCATCAGTTAAACTGCTGAATTTCGCCGATGTTGACATTAGCATCTGCAATTCTTTTAAAATCAACAGTTGCCCTGGAAGTCAGTCCCAAAGAAATGTATTTTAAAGTTAGGCATACAGTGTAAGCTTGACTTGTTCTGTAACTGATTTAAATGGGTACCCCAAGGGATGAATGCTGCTTTTATAAGAGAACCACCCTTCAGACTATGGACTATGGAGGGATCCTAGATGATTATCTCAGATTTGACTTCTAGATGGCTTAAGATAGGTAATATAAATCCCAACCTGCACGCCTGGAGTTTATTGATATTTAATCAACAGATCTTATTTGTATGAAGCTTTCTATTTTTAAACAAATGTAATCCAGTTAATGAAAATAAGCTGAGACAACAAAAGGAAATATTACAGTTGTAGTGCTAGCTCTAATGAAATCAATGTAAATTTGCACTAACTTCTCTACCTACAAGTAAGACTTTGCCTTTGGTTCCAACGCCTGTTACAGAGGTATTGATTGCACATATGAGGACTGGACTTTTCATATGGGCATCTCTAAATTCTGTGTTATCGAGATATTTAAATACTTCTAAGGATTGGGAATTTACCTATTATCCTAATTCAACAGTTAAATAATGAGAAAAAAGAATTTTCTTACCTTGAGACATGGTAACATGACTGTTAGACACTATAATAAGAGAAGGGGGTGTGCATACCTAAAAAAAAATAAACCAAACCACGAATAACAAAAAAAAAAAGATAGGCAACAAAAGCAATCTTTCATATAGATTGTTTTGAGCCATTGACAGCTCTTAGTCTACCCTAACCTTTTTTCTAGTCATTTTGTTCACCACATTACATGATGTTTACAGCCCATTAAGATACGCCATGTTCATTGACCACTTCCTCTCTGTAAATAAGTCATTGAAACTTATTTTAGTTGGAAAACTAAATTGTTATAAGTTAAGGTTATTGAAGAATATGCAACAATAATTAAGCAGCATAATCAAAGTTGTGGAATGGCCGTCTTGTCTACTTGGAATGTTAATCGGCACATTTAAGCATAAAAATTGGTCTAGGTCTAGGCACAGCCTGACCTCCCTGGGGGAATATGGGATTTTCTGCAAATCCCACCTTGAGAGATCTTGAAACAAGTACTTCATTGGGAAGAACGTTAGGAGGTCAGTCAACCACCTTGTCTCAGGTCAGTTTATTGCCTTAAACCAGTCCATTGTCTCATCCATGCTGAGACAACTACAAGGATCTGATAAGGAAGACAAGCTGAGGAGCACCTGGGCAACCCTAGGGATTAATGATGTAAGTGCACTGGGTGTGCACACATGATAATCCATAATTATAACTGTAAAGGAAACTTAGGATTCATACTTATAACAAAAATTCCATAGCTCTTGCCATAGTGCTATTTTTGTGGATTGTATTTGAAGGCCAGAAGAACGGAACTGCAAATGGCTTTTTGCTTTACTGCTAGTTCGTAGTCTTATTCAGATATAATTTCTTGTTCAAAGGTGGAAGGAAGATTATTTTTTAGTTAGTACCTCCTCCGGCTTCTATGAAAGACTTGCTGAAATGAGTTAAAAAATTATTTGTGAACTGATTAGTTGGGAAGGTGACCCTCAGTTTTAATTCAT
>VWZL01004589.1:178144-188550 GCA_013396915.1 Stercorarius parasiticus | reverse complement strand
AAAAAAGTAAAAAAAAAGTAAAACGTGGACTGTCGTTTCTCTCCCTTTTAATTAAATTTCTGGAAACCTTTTAACAGATGATTTTTCATTGTTTTTTTTTGTCTTGGCCTCTTACCAGCAGTGCTAGGTTCTATACGATATGCTTTTAGTGCCCAACTGAATACTAACAGAGTTCATACTCACTGTCTACAGCTGGAACTAGCTTAGTATATTATCAGCCATTAAAAAATTCAAAGGTGTAGTATCAGCTTTCAAGTACAGTGGACATGGTTTAAGACCAGATTAAACAAGCTGTTTTCATTAGCTAAGCATACAATGTATTAAAAAGATACAATAATTAATATGCAGAATTTGGCAGTTATATGCAATGTAAAACAGGAGTTGTTTTGTTGATGTCAGTAGAGATAAACAAGTAGCAAATGAAAACTGTACCCAAAAGAAGGGGGAATATCTTCCAAATGGTGAAAAAAGTAGTTATATTTTTGTCTGAAAATTAAGAACAAGTGTTCAAACTTAATGAGAAATGTAGAAATAACAAAGAGTTCTCTGTTTCCATTGCAACAGATATTTGATTAGAACTTGATCTTGAAATCAGTGGAAGCACACTCAACACTTGCCGCTTAAAAGATTTTGTTCTCAGTAATCTATATAGACAAACTCTCTGACTGCAGCTGAAAAGAGCACTGAATAAAATGACTAAGTTGAGATCTACTCATAAAACATTCATGTGCATGTGTAGTGGGTTGACCCTGACTGGATGCCAGATGCCCACCGAGCTGCTCTATCACTCCCCCTCCTCAACCGGACAGGGGGAGAACATGATGATGAAAGGCTGGTGGGTTGAGATAAGGACAGGGAGAGATCGCTCACCAGTTACTGTCACAGGCAAAATGGACTCCACTTGGGGAAATTAATTTAATTTATTGCCTATTAAATCTGAGTAGGATAATGAGAAAGAAAACTGAATCTTAGCAACACCTTCACACCACCTCTCCCATCTTCCCAGGCTCAACTTCACTCAGTTCATCACACATTGTCCCTGCCACTAGTTCCTCCTCAATCTTTTCCCCTGCTCCAGCGTGTGGTCCCTCACACAGGATACAGTCCTCCACAAAATTCTCCAGTGCAGTTTCTTCCCACAGACTGCAGTTATTCACAAACTCCTCCAGCATGGGCCCTTTCCACAGGGGACAGTCCTTCAGGAAGAGACTGCTCCAGTGTGGGTCCCCCACAGGGTCACTGCCTCCTTCAGGTGCATCCACCTGCTCAGGCATGGGGTCTGCTACGGGCTGAAGGTGGATATCTGCTCCACCGTTAATCTCCATGGGCTGCAGGAGGACAGCCTGCCTCACCATGGTCTTCACCATGGGCTGCAGGGGAATCTCCGCTCTAACACCTGGAGCACCTTCTCCTTCTTCACTGACCTGGGTGTCTGCAGAGTTGTTTCTCTCACATATCCTCACTCCTCCCTTCCAGTTGCTGTTGTGCAGCAGGTTTGGGTCTTTTTTCCCTTTCTTAAATATGTTATCACAGAGGTGCTGCCACCGTCACTGACGAGGTCAGCATTGGCCAGTGGCAGGTCTCTCTTGGAGCTGGCTCAAATTGTCTCTATCAGACATGGGGGAAGCTTCTGGCATCTTCTCACAGAAGCCACCCCTGTAGATCCCCCGCTACCAAAACCTTGTCACACAAACCCAACACAGCATGTTTCATTTTAAATGCTTTGCTTGGGTTATTTGAATTTTCTTCTTTAAATAAATATATGCTTAACCACATTGCTGAATAAGGATGATATGCTAACTATGCTAGATCATGCAAGCCATAGCTGAATGAGTAAATAAATGTACATCATTGCAAGTAACTCTTTTGAATACTCCCAGGATATAGGCTCAGATACACTTACTTTAGCTTTTGCATTGGAAATGCTACAGTCCAGATTCTAGAAGAACAAAGTAACAATTTTCCCAGAATAAGAGGAGAGTTTAGAGCCATGGTTATTACTTTATCCCTCTGACATTTATAGATGAAAGAGTAAAAAAAGATTAATGCATTTGCTGGGGTTTTTCCAGGTGGTAGGCCTTTTCCAAAAAACAACTGACTCCTATGATCAACGTGTTTTCCTCAAAATATCTCTGACTTATTTGGTGAAACGTCAGAACAATAAAGCATTTGTCCTCTGAAGCTCAGCTGAGACTTTCAAAAATGACTGAAAACTCCAGGCTCTTCAGCTGTAGCCAAACTACTCCACCTTATAGATGTTGTTTCAAGAATCTAACACTTACTGGCTTTTGGTTGGAAACCTGATATTTTCTAGAATCACTAAGTTGAATTGATGCTGCCGAAGCTACAAGACTCAGCACAAGGCAAAATTGGATTGCTGACAGCACAAAACTGGGAGGAATGTTTTGTTCACCAGATGGTTGTGCTGCCATTCAGAAGGACCTTGTCAGGCTGGAGATATGGCCTGACAGAACCCTTGTGAAGAAAGGGTCCTGTGCCAAAGGAGGAATAACCCCATATACCAGTACAGGCTGGGGACCAGACCTGCAGAGAAAGAGCTGGTGGTCCTAGTGGACACCAACTGGACACATGAGCCAGCAATGTGCCCTTGCAGCGAAGAAGGTCAACAGCCTCTCAGTGTGCGTTAGGCAGAACATTGACAGAAGGTCAAACCACCTAAGCTGGTTCTGTAGCACCATGGATGGACTTCAACGCATGCTTTTAAATATTGTACCATCCAGATATTTATCTCTGCACCGTACAGTCAATACAAAGCAACCTTCAACAGAAAGAAATAAGTACTATTAGTAAACAGTTTTAGATGCACATCTCTGAATAATTTCGCTGAGAAGTACCTGTTTATCTCCATAACTATATCATGTGAAGACACACAAATGAGTTCTATCTCTACAGAATTTATTCAACAAGAAAGTGGGTTATCTTAGACACAGAACTGCAAAACTGCAATTAATACGCTGCCACAATTTAACGTCCACATGGTACTGCATCAAACCTTATAGGCACACTAGTCTGAGCTGCCCTGAATCATGTTCTCTGAAATCTATGCATCATTACACAAATATTTAATTTCCCAGTGATCAATCCCTAAATTAGTTGCAAATTGACATTTTGAGATACCCCTATTTCCGTGGGTATTTCCATTTTAAATGGAAGAAGACATTTTGAAGGGAAAAAAAAAAAAAAAAGACAGCAGTCTAAAGGCACAGTGTTCTGGTTCACCAGTGGCTGTGTTTGTACAAGATCCAAGTTCCCAGGTCCTTGGCTTTCCTTTGTTGATGCCTTGCTTTCTGATGAACATAAACTCAGCACAAACCAGGAGAGGGCCATTGCCTTCTATGGATAAGCAATCCACACATACATCTAAGAAGTGACAAAAAATTTAGCATTGACCTGGAACATCAGGTCACTTTGCCAACTGCCTACTGTGGATTTGGGGATTTCACTGATTTTTGAAAATACCAATTCACATTTATCCAAGGTCACATGGATCTCAAGGACTGTGATTTCCAGATCCTCAGTACATGTTCTTCATTTCAGTTACCCCAGTTTTCCTTTTAAAATATCTGCATTCTGTTTTTGCCATCTCTATTGTCTCCTGTTTGTATCTCCTGAACTCTGTAAGGAGAGGGAAGTAAGATGAGTCCAGAATATTTAAAAGGTTAAAGTCTCTGTTTGTAAGTCCATTAAGAGTTTATAGTTTTTAAACAGACTGTACTGGCCATTAAAATTCTGATGCCTTTGCCTGACAAAGATTGTAATGAGAATAGAAAATGGCATTAAATGTAATCCATTTTGAAGATGATTGCAAAAGATACAATTCTAACTCATTCTCATTCTCATTATACCTTTGTGTTGGTATAATTGTGTTACTCGGATACCTGAAATACTTGGAGAGAATTTTATTGTGATTGTAAAAAGGAGCTACTTAATTTGATTTAAAATTGGAATTGTAGTTGCCTACTTTTGCTGTACTGCAAATGGCACAGGAGCCGCTGACACTGATTTTGTGTAGGCCTGCAGGAATATTTTTCTCTTGCTTAAGCCCAGCTACTGACATTCAAGACATCTATATATGGTTTTAAGACTCAATTTGCTGATCGTCCACAAGGCTGACATGTCAGCTGCTCCAGTCTTGTAGTTTTGGGTGAAACCAGACTGGATAAAATACTACATTTTTAGATTGTATTGAAACATGTCCTTGTCTTTGTGTGGATGATCTTGAGGACACTGCCTTGGTATTTTCTTCCAGGTAGGGTTATGTTTTTTGTCTTTCTGGTGATGAGAGGTGAAAAATATCAGCTTCAGATTAATCCTGGAAAGATTTCCTGCCTAGGAATCTAGGAAGCCTCAATTCAAAATAGCAGATCAGGCTAATGTGTAAGCACAGAGTTGTCTGTTGGGAGTGCTCAGGCAGCTCCTTGAGCCAATGAGTTTAAGCAAAAGAGTAGAGATGGTCTGTGGCTGTATGGAAGTTCATACAGTTCATTAATTCCTGAGAACTTTAAAAGCAAGGAAGCCATGCCATACAGGGTACCATTTGCTAAAACATCAGTGGAAATTCAAGGAAATTTGCTCTGCAAGTGCTGAAGTACAGTAGATTTACATCTTTATTTAGTGACGTTCATGGAGAAAAATCCTCAGTTACTCTGCCTACAAAATTAATATATATCTATCTTTTACAGTGATTTTAAGAGATTATCTGTTACCAAAAAACCTGACGAATTATTGAAGTGGACTGATTAGAGTTCAGACTTAGTTAAGGAATAGTCATTTGCACTTTTGTCTGTTGTTAGATGACACACAGGTAATATTTTCAAGGGTGCCTAAAGGTTTTAGGAGCCTGGCTTCCAGATTGAAAAATCAAAGGCTTTGCAAAAGAAAATTTATCTTTAATTATGTACCAGATCCAGATTTCATTACCTCTAAGAGGAGTGTAATCAACAGCCAAAAATATGCAATACAAATTAAGTCCCTTCATTTAATTACCACTAGCAGGAACAGTAGAACAAGGAAACTGAAAGCAGAGATCAGGGGATGGCATTGTATTTTGAAGAAGAGGTTTGGAATCGTGGCCTCACCTCTTGCCCTTATGTGGTCTAATGGAAGTTTAGTTGAACCAGAAATTCAATGTGATGGCTGTATTATTCTGCTTCAGGTATCATTTACCCTTTAAGAAGTCAGATGCAAACCAGAGTGCTAGGAAAGGAACTAGTGGGTTTCTCAGACACCTAGCAAAAACTCTGAGGAGTTTGTCAGGAAAGTACACTATTTTATATAATTTCTAAGAATTAAGGAAAATAGACTTCATATTTAATAGCACTTAAATAATTGTTTCTTTTTCAATTATGTTATGTTTGGTTTGGGGTTTTTTTTAAAGGAAATAATGTAAATGCTTCTAGATGTGGGTCTGTTTTGAGACTACATTTGAGTAAGTAAAATATTAGCAAGTCTCATCACCACTTTTTCCCAGGTTTCATGCACAGCTATTTGCCTGAGGGATATTCCACAAAGAAAGAAAATTTGAAAGCGTAAATAACCTTAGACTTTTAATTTCATTTTAGTCACCTATCAGATCAACAGAAGCTCATAATCAAGGAGAAATTTTAAGTGTCCTGCAGAACGAGTAATTTTCTAAAATCCTCCAGCTTCAAATATGCCAGATTCTTTGTCTTCCACATTTTTTATCTCAAAGTAGGTGGGTTTCTAGTTGGTTTTTTGTTGTTGTTTTTGTTGTTGTTGTCGTGTTTTTTGGGTTTTTTTGGTTTTTTTTTCAGAAATGCAAGGAAGAGGAGAGAGAAAATACATAGAATTGCTCAAATTCTCTAAAACAAAAACCTGTGCACAGTGTACTCCAAAATTGACAACAGTGGGCAGTCTCCAAAACCGATAAAGATTTTTTTTTCTATTTCAAAAATAAAATATGAGTTCTCCTCCTCAAATCAGCTGTTTCTTGGTGTTGATCGCACAGCTCAAGGCTTACGATGAACAGTCACTAAAGGTGCTAAGAAGACCTCTGTCTTAGTACAGGTCCAAAACATTGTTAATATTGCATAGGAATAAGAGCCAATTCTTTCAAACTGTCTTAATTCTTTTTACTCCAGTGTGTTATTGGTGAATCCCAATATCATCTTTTACTGAGTGGCTATGTACTAAACTTGCTGCAAGAACAAATGAATACCATGAAAGTTCTTGTAAGACAGTTAGAGAGACCAGTTAGCAACTGGCAACGTAGCATCCTCTGAAGGAAAGAAAATGTCATGAAATTATTACAAGCAGCAGAAAAATGTGGAAGAATCAAAGCTGACAATCAACTGAGGAAAAAAAAGTTTTAGCTTACAGCATCACATTTGTCATGTGTTCTTATCAAAGTATAAAACTTAATCAACCAAAGTCATACAAGGTAGAAAACCTAGAGATTTCAATCGTGTTGCTCCCTTGTTGCAGCCTTGATAATTTCCATAATATCGAACCAGATGGTTGGGGAAAAAAAGAAAAAAGAAAAAAAGAAGACATTGTTGTCAAAGGCAGAATCTTTGCTTGTAACAAAGAAAACCACTTCTCATGGAGAACAGTTACAATTAAGTCTAATAATAGACACAGAGTCTTCCCACTGGGTCCCAGAAGCCAAAGGAGACATGGATGTTATTTATATGTCACAGCACACGTCTGTCTAAGTGGATGCCACTGGCTAAAATTGATTAGGGAAACTCGTTTATCTCTTCTTAAGAAAATATTTTGCCACTGTACAATGGTGTGTATATAGGTACATATAATACGTATACAACGGTGACTGTAGATAGGAAGCCTGCCTTATCATACAGTCTGAGAAGAAAAAGGAAAGTTGTGGACTGTAACAGTAATCTGAGGCCCATATTATTTTTGAATTCATTAAGAATAAATATTTCATACAGATAGAATCAGTACCAAATCTAAGAGAAAGATAGCTCAGCCAAGAAACCATTGATCTGTTTTGTGCAATACATGCTGTTTACGCAACTCTGTGTATGCGTTTGCATGTGTACATGTATCTTCGTGTGTAAACACTCATTTGTGTGTATTACTTCCCAAAAAATCAATATGATGACATGGTTTTGCTTAAACTTCTATTTTGTAATATGGATTCTTACAAAGGGAGATTCATGGCCTGCTAATGTAGTGCAAATTGTCTTACAAGATTCTTAGCAGTGGTCAATATGTTTACTGTTTTAGAGAATAAAGCATGACCCTTGAGAGATATGGCTCATATTCTAAACAACAAAGGAATGTTTAGTGAACAGAAAGCAGAGAATACAAATAGAGCATACACTGAACACATTAATTTTAAACAATGTGGCCACATTCTTCAGCGCTTTCTCACCGCATTTTTTCCTTAACACAGTAGAACTGCTTCTGATTTATGTCATGTAAGTAACAGGAGAATCTATGCTGCCATTTAAATATGCTTCATTGGAAAACAATGAAAACAATTCTAAAGGCATGCATTTTTGAACAGCATAAGCAGTTCAACTGCACAAGCAAGGTATCTATATTGATCCAAACAAAGTCTCTTTAGACTTACTGGGAGAAAATAGAAATAGAGAAAACCAACTTGTTTTCTTCTTGTCTAAGTTCACTGAATTTTTACTACTTCTGTCACCTTTTTATTCTCTTTAACATCTAGGCAAAGTGAGTGCAATTAGGTGTAAGAAGCTTTTCTTTTTTTTTTTGTATTAACATGATCTTGCAAGATTGCATGGCTTGTCTGGACTTGTCTTAGCCTGTGCTAATTTTAGCTTCTTTTACTTGTGACAATAGCCATCAAGTAAGTGTTATCTGAATTAGTTTAAGCTTTAGTTTAGGTTTGTGGAATCGTATGGTGTACTGCCTAGTCTTCATGGATAAGTAGTAAAGCAAGTATGCCAAGCAGGGTGAACTACCTTATGACCCTAGAACAAAAATGTAGGGTTTAGGTGAGGGCAGGTATGAGATGATGCAAGAAGTACTGGGACTTTACAAAGAAATCACAGTGGCCAGATACTGGTGACTAGAGGTATAAAATAAAAATCAAAAACCAAATGTGAGTCAGGTGAAAGAGGTTTCAGAGATAATAATAGAAAAACGAGTATACTGTGGCACTGGAAACCAGTGAAGTACTGGGTAAGTCACTGCGAGAATGAAAGAGAATATTCTTCTAGAGAGAGACTGAGACTGATGACCTTCAGAGACAAGTGAACATCAGACAGGTGAGCATAACACCACAGAAGAATGTATAGATCCTAGAAAGTTTTTGTTTATCAGTCTTAACTGTGTTATTAACTATAAGTGTTAGTATCATCATAACTGGACTGTAATAACTGTTATGCTTTGACTATATTGCCTCAATTTTAATTGCAGTAACTATAAATGCTTGGATGTGTATGTAAGGTGTGTTTCCTTTGATCCAGAAGAAGAATTTAAGTTTAATATTTTATACATGTGAATGACTCAGATACTTGTGACTGAAGGCTAGTTATCCCAAACATAAGATCTCTTATGCTTGGCCGTACCAGAAATGTGACCAAGATCCTCCCTCTCTAGAAGAGGCTGATAGTGTCTGGTTAAGGAAAGAGTAGAAGACATGGGGAACTAGGGAACAACTCCTGCCCCTGGCTGCCATCCCACTCATTATCCTGAAATTTAGGAAATTCCTGCACCAAATATGTTGAATAGATTCCAATGAACTAGTCCTCCATGAATTTGTCTAAGCCCTTTCTGAAGTAATATCGTGTCTTTTGGAAATAGCTACCAGAATTCAATTATGCATTTGGTTAAAAAGTTAAATAAACAAAATAACCCACTACTACTTTCTTTTCAATGCATAGAGTTCTTCCTTCTTTATGTCAGTGTAACTGGCAGTATATCTTACGCTGTATATTTTTTAAATATTCATCTTCTGAGCTATGCTTTGTGGTTATAAACATGATGTTAGTTATTATTTGTGTTTCACTAAGAGTTAATGAATGATATAGGAGTGATATTAATTTAGACTGCTTAGAAATAAATTTAAAAAATTATAAAAAAGAAATGCTTACATTGCAAAGCCACTCTTATGTTTTGTTACTGCCAGGTGAACCCATCTGCTTCTTTCTTGGGACTTCAAGGAGTGTAGGCTGTACTCCAACTTAAACAGAAGAACAGGACAGCATGGCTTATACATAACGTGCTACTACTTTGTGACCTGTTAAACCTAATTAAATATGAGATGGTTTCTAGATTGCAACTTAATCTCCTTACACAGTTTACACTCAAAATTCTATGGAAATTCATCTCTTTTCATTATTAAGACATAAAATTGAAACTAAAAATTCATTTCTTAAATTCACACTTAGAACAGCTTTCCAAACATGTCCCTCTATGGAAGCATTGAATATTAACAAAGAAATGATTTTTGAATTATGAATGTGTTTTTGAGTCTGAACAACCTTACTTTGGCAGTACGACAAAGATGTCCCTAATAGCTTTGTTTTTATGACTGACATTCATCCCAGGTGAACTCAATTGATACCAAGGGATTTATAACAGGTATAATAGACAGGTCTCAGAATTTCCGAATTCATTTCCTTGAACTAATATAGAGACATAATCATAATCTTGGGTCTTCTTGCAAGAAAGTTTCCCCATTCCCATTAGTGCTGAAGCAAATATTAGCAAAGTTTAGGCTGTCATTCACACCAGAGAAAAATTTGCATTCATTTATTTGGCAGCCCTTCTCTTTGTTCTTAATGAGTGCGTACTTCATCCCTGAGTACTTGAGTATGTCTTTGACAAAGGGGTGTAAAAGTACAGCAGTGTAAGTACTTTTAGAATAGTTCAGGTTTCTTCCTTTTTGGGATTTCTTAATTTTCAAATCAGTATGTGAGTGACTGATGTCATAGCAACTGATGTCATTTACCTGGACCTGAGCAAAGCCTTTGACACTGTCCCGCTTGACATCCTGGTCTCCAAGCTGATAAAATATGGCTTTGATGGACTGACAATCCAGCGGATAAAGAACTGGCTTGACGGCCACACCCAAAGAGTGGCTGTCAATGGGTCCGTGTCCAAGTGGAGGCCAGTGACAAGTGGAGTCCCTCAAGGATCAGTACTGGGACCGGTCTTGTTTAACATCTTCGTCAGCGACATGGACAGTGGCATAGAGTGCACCCTCAGCAAGTTTGCCAACAACACGAAGCTGTGTGGGGCGACTGACACGCTGGAAGGAAGGGATGCCATCCAGAGGGACCTTGACAGGCTTGAGGGGTGGGCCCATGCCAATCTCATGAAGTTCAACAAGACCAAGTGCAAGGTCCTCCATCTGGGTCGGGGCAACCCCAAGCACCAATATAGGCTGGGCAGTGACTGGCTTGAGAGTAGCCCTGAAGAAAAGG
>VWZL01004589.1:161915-177803 GCA_013396915.1 Stercorarius parasiticus | reverse complement strand
GTCCCTTCCAACCCTATCAATTCTATGATTCTATGATTCTATGACTGCCTTCTACTGCAGTAGACCTGAGTATATATAAAGGATTTTCCTGCTAGCAGGGATTTGCTTGATAGTTTGGCTCAGGGAAACAGAAGCTTCAGATCCCACATTCAGAAATGTTTTCTGTAGCTGCGTGCAGCTGACTGGCATCCCCAGTACCTGGGTATACATGGCCATGGATCCTAATAATTGACTCTCTCTGCTCTGTTGGTTTAATTACCAAGAGTTTGCTTATAAAATGAGTAGTCAGGTTTTATACCTTATTAATTTTGTTACATTACAGTGTCAGTGTTGCACAACTCCAGTTAATGTGTTATCTGTCTTTTGTGACCTCTCTGACTTTTTTCCACTCCTCCTAGTATTTATTAATTTGGTCAACAATGTGGACAGAAGATTGCACGGGATGTACCACGGTTGGCCGAAGATGACAGCAAAAAGCTCTGGACAATCTAGAAATACAATATAAGAACTGGAAGACCAGCTGGGGCAGCAGATATTGCAAATTCAGAGCATCTCCTGAGGACTGGAGATGCTCAGAGAGGACGCGAGTAATCTTAGTCAGTCATTGAGCCACAGGATGATGCTATTAAAAATAATTTACTTCTGCATGTAAAAACATTCATATGGATGAAAGGAGAATAATGCAGAGGTCTTTGATTCAGCAGAAACTTTGGAAAGTCCATACGATTCTCTACAGTGTTTATGATTTTACCCAGTTGGACTTAGAAGCAGCCTAGCTGTGTTTGCTGTGAATGGCGTCCTAGCTTATAAATTCTCTCTGTTGGCAGAGATGCAATACCACACAAATACAGCAAAGAATATCTTTGTGCTGCTTTTCATTTCCCCACCCTTCTGGTGCAGATAAGTTTGCAGAATTAACTGCTCCTTGTATAAACCCAACAATGCTTTACAAGGCAGAGCATCAGAAGGCTACAATGCTTAGCACAGCACTTCTTCAAGATCATCATTCCCCTTTTCTTCCTATCACAATCTGTGGTCAAAGGTTAATGATTTTAAAATTATTCCTGTTTCACTTGGCCTTACTCTTACTAAAAGCTTACGAAAACAGCTTTTTTGGTGTGAAAATGAGCTCTATGTGTCCTATCCAGAGCCTTGCAAAGCTTCATGCCTCCTCAGGCCCTCATGCTACTTTCCTCTATTAATGGTCGTGCCCAGCTGCCCTGTTATGAACTGAAAGCAGAATTTCATCAATGTGGATTTTAAGAACAATTGTGTACCAGATCTTATGTCATGAGTCATCATAGTTCCCCTATGATATACTCTGATATCTATTATAGGTCCTTACTGGTCTGTAGCAGTGTCTGAAATTCCTGAGACAGTTCATGACAGGAATGTACTACCATGTGAGGAGTCCAACACTATTGGTACATGTTAGCATTATCTCTTGAGGTTGACTGAGCTGTTCCCTGAAAACAAATTAAAAAGCCCTGAATATTATATGATCAGAGTGAATTGCTTGAATCATCCTATACAACTGAGTTCAGTTACATAGCAAAACAAGTCTTCTCTGAGACTACAAACGTAAGCAATATCAATATGATTTTATTCAGAAAATATCCAGGATTTGGTGAAAGTCTCCTGCGTTGAACCCAGCGTTCCCTGTGTATAGATGTGCAGCAACTTACTTGAATGTCTTGGCCTTTCTTGCAAGATCTACTGACTTGAACCAATCAAAATAGAACTAAAATTCATCTTTACTGAGGATGTGTTCCTGTCTCTGGTAACCAGTCTTCTTGCACCCTTGACACTGCTTAGCTATACATATTCACTTCTTTAGGTTTCAAAAAGGAAATGATTGCTCCAAGATAAAGTGAGGATGAATTAATGGAAACTTTCACCAAGGATGTTTCGCCATCCTTAGATCACAGCCACCATATTATGGAAAAATGTGTACCTGCATATCACAAGATATATTGAGAAACAGATGCTTCAGTAAACTTCACCATTTGGAAATGTTTTAGTCATATTAGAAAAGTGCCAGTAAAAAAATCATCTGTTTTTAATTATTACACAATAATGTAGGATCAGGATTTCATTTAACAGTTACCCTGATAATTTGAGGAACATCCTACTCATTAGCCATAGCTGTATATTCAGTGAACAGAGGTATTGCAGTTCCTGATAACAAGGGATTAGATGATAAGCCTGTCATTCTAGTGTCTTACCTGAAGCACTGGACAATACCACGTAACTGATGACTGTTACAGCAACTCAGCCTCACAGTTAAGTAGGTTCATTAGATTACAGATCACATGCATTAAGTAAGACAGAAAGGGAAAAACTCCTGCCCACAGAGAAATACTAGACTGACCACTGCATCACATAGACACACTCCTTGTCAGCCCAAGCTGCTCACTGCAAGAGTCCACATTTCCCCACAGGTATCACCTGATGACTAATGCAACAATTAACGATCTGTCACATCACATGCACTTGGCAGCAGCTTCTCTTAGCACTGTATTGCCAGGATTTCAGGCAATTTTTGATGAGGCTATTAATGGTTTAAAATAGAACTACATTCAGCAACAAGATACCATTTCAAAATGGTATGTAAAAATGGGAATGCTGTAAAGAAGAGATGGGAGACAATCATTCAGCTGTATTTTGGTATTGGGGACTTATTCTGAGAAAAGCAGAAATGGCTTAAGGTGTTAATTGCTTGGGTTTTTTTGGCTTTGAGGAGAGAAAATGTAGATGAAAATGATCCTCCAATAGGAAAAGAATGAGTAAAATACAAATGTCAATCAATTTTCTCCATTGCAAAAAACAAACAAACAAACAAACAGATAAATTTGAAGACAGAGATGTTTGGGACTGCAGTTTATGAATATTCCTTTGGTAGGAGAACCTTTGTCTTCAGCAGTCTTTGAAATCAGTTTAGATTAGCAAGTCAGAGATGTTCTAAGTGTGGGTGGCCCTGGTGTTACAAAGTACAGGACAGACAAAGACTGAGACTTTTTGTCCTCTAATGGATCATCTATGCTGTTAATGAAAAAAGTGTTTCTTAAAATAAAGTGGATTCTATGGCCTCCCCAGCAAAATACCTTTAAATTGTGTTATGTGCTGTCTGTGTTATCAACACCAGTAAGTAAAAACTTATTGATTTAATTATTTGTCCTTCTTCTTTGACTGACAGCAGGGGTACTCAGTGTGCTGGCTTTTGTGGTATGGAAACTTTATATTTTCAATCAGGACTACCAGACGATTTCACAGTGAGATTTCACAGTGTGAATGAAAAAGGCACCACACAACAGTGTTTTTCGCTTCCAAACTGCACTAGGCTCAACAGAGAAGTTTAAGGTACCCTTGTCTAAAGCCCTCCAGAATCAGACTTGGACCTCCTAAAAGTCCACTACCATTCCTTTTGGCAATCAGAGTTTCAATTCTCATGCAAGCTCTGCCCTGCACTAAAGAGATAATGAGCACTAAATTTCTTGGTATGTCCATTTGGCACTTCCGTGTTCCCTTCCTCCCTCTGCAAGAAAAGTCAGCACGATTTTTAGCCTACTAGAGCCTTGTGCATAACTGTTTACTAAGAAAGGTTTTTCAACAAATTGTTTTCTTGCTGCTTGTTTTTTTTTCCCGTTCACCAGAAAATGCTGATTTATCCCAAGGAAAACTTTACCGGGCATGTATTGTCTCAATTGCATTTGGGAATTTCCTGAGGCTAAAGGTGGAAATCTGGGTCAGAGGAATCCCTCTCCATTGTTTAATACCCCAAATCCCTATGGAATATACACAACCCAAGTCCTTTGTTCCTTTTTTACCTCATTCAAGACCTGTTCAATGAAGGTGGAACATAAATTTATCCATTAGAAGTTATCATATGAATAAGTGAAAAATTATTCTGTTTTTTCTCATCTCCCCTCCCCCCCCACCCAGTAACAAATGTCACTGGCAGGTTTGTTTGTTTGGGGTTTTTTATGTTTACAATAAGGCATTAGTCTGTATTCTGAATCACGTAAAAACAAGTGCTTAAACCTAAGTCAGTAAATATACCAGATAAGAAAAGGGATATGTTGTTACTTGTTCATACTAATTTGCAAGTTCATAAATCTTACATTTTTCTGATGAATTGCTAACAGTTGGGTGGGTGGGGGTGGGTGGTATGTTAGGGAAGAGAATAAGTACAAAGATTTAAATGAATGGTAAGGATAGAAATATCCGATGTTCTTTTAGCAAGATGCACCTGAAACAAATTCATCTGACTGTGAGAAAATTAAGGAAACACCTGCATTTCTTTATGGTGTGGCTGGCAAGAATGAGTAGCGAACCTCAAAAGGCTCAGTTGTTAAGCTGAGACAAATCTCCTAAGGGCTATGGAAAATTCTGCCTTTAGTTATACTCGTGCAGTCTGACTGACTTCACTGAGTTTGAATGAAGGTACTCTTAGACCTTTCAGAGTTACAGGATGCTCACATGGACTTTATTTCCCACAGATTGCACTCTATTCCTTCACACTTGCTGGGAACACTGAGACCCTAACAGAGGACTGAAATAGCAATACTTCAGCATTCTCTTATATCTTTTCCATCAATGCGCAGAAACAGGACTCTGGGCTAGTAGGAAAGAAATATCTGATCTATGTACCTCACTTTTCAGACAGCTCAAGTAGTATACTTCCTGCCTCTCCCACTTGTGTGTGTTAGTAATTCAGGAGAAAGGGAAGAGCAGAGTGGGCCTAAAAGTCTATGGGAGTCTGAAAACAAAGGATATTAGAAGGAGAATACTGAGCCTCTAGAACTTCAAAATATTTCTAATTCAAATACGGTACCGAAATTGTACTGAGGCCAACTGTATGAGGTTCAACAAGGCCAAATGTCGGGTCCTGCACTTGGGTCAGAACAACCCCATGCAGCATTACAACAAGCTTGGGGAGGAGTGGCTGGAGAGCCGCCCGGCAGAAAAGGACCTGGGGGTGTTGGTTGACTGCAGGCTGAACATGAGCCAGCAGTGTGCCCAGGTGGCCAAGAAGGCCAGCAGTATCCCGGCCTGTATCAGGAACAGTGTGGTGAGTAGGACTAGGGAAGTGATTGTCCCCCTGTACTCGGCACTGGTGAGGTTGCACCTCAAGTACTCTGTCCAGTTTTGGTCCCCTCACCACAGGAAAGACATTGAGGTGCTGGAGTGGGTCCAGAGAAGGGCAATGAAGCTGGTGAGGGGTCTGGAGAACAAGTCTTATGAGGAGCAGCTGAAGGAGCTGGGGTTGTTCAGCCTGGAGAAAAGGAGGCTGAGGGGAGACCTTATTGGTCTCTACAACTCCCTGAAAGGAGGTTGTAGAGAGGTGGAGGTCAGTCTCTTCTCCCAAGTAACAGGCGATAGGACAGGACGTTTAGATTGGATATTAGGAAAAATTTCTTCACTGAAAGGGTTCTTAAGCATTGGAACAGGCTGCCCAGGAAGTGGTTGAGGCACCATCCCTGGAGTTATTTAAAAGACTTGTAGATGTGGTGCTGAGGGACATGGTTTAGTGGTGGACTTCACAGTGCTAGGTTAGCGGTTGGACTCAGTGATCTTAAAGATCTTTTCCAATCTAAATGATTCTATGATTCTATAAATTTGTGTAAAAAGGGAGGAAATGTTGTTTTTTTTTTTATGCACTTCATTTGTACTCTTCAGACCTCATAATTTCTCATCTTCAAACTATATTGCCATCCAAACTGCCAGCTATTTGGAAAACTTTGGAATGTATTAGTAACTGCTACAGTATATTTACAAATTAAACTAATCTTTAGTGATAATAGCGCTTATCAGGAACAATCTGATGGATTTGAAATATTTATCTGCTCTTCACCCCTCTCTTCTTGTATTAGCATAGTAATCTGCCTTTCCAATTCAAATGCAGCCTTTGTAGCACTACTTTGCAGTATGTTTCTGATGTTTTCTGCCCTTGTCTGTGTAATTCACGTTTGAAATGCAACAAAAGATTCTGGAGAACAAGAGAACTACATAAATCCTTCCTTAAATCCTTCAATCTTTAGATTAAAAAAAAATCCCTGCATTAATGTTTGTAAACCCAATAATGGGACCAGGTCCAATCATTTATGGCTACATTTGCAATTCACTTCTCTGCTAACATGAAGATTAAAGAAAGGATTAATTTCCAGCCCAAAGAGCCACTGTTCAGCTACATGAGATGTCTGTAGCCAAAGTGTGCTTTGATCACCAGATGCTCCAAAATGTAAAAATACAGGAAAGAAAGAAAGATCAAAAAGGTCATTTCTGATGTACCTTCTTTGAAACAAAGATTTAAACCATGTCAAATGCACCCATATGTTTATTCCATGGATTTTTAACAGGTGAGCTGCCTTGGCATCCCGTATGGCTCCAGAAGACTTGCCAAACTACTCTTCCTGACCCTGTCTTGTTGAAGTTAAAAAATATGAAGGCACCAGCTCTGGCATCTTTATGCTGAGGGTAATTTGACAGTGTTACTGGAGGTGAGCTGCTTCTCCTAGGCGCTGACCCAGGGTAGCAAAATGGCAGCCTGATCTGGCAGATAAACAAGTCTGTGACAAATAGCACTGACATCCTTGTCAAAAGAAAAGACATGACTCAGACCCGATATCTATAGGCCGACTGGTGCTAGCTTTCAGTGACAAACGGTTTTAGTCTGACAGCGTGTTTCACTGCCTGAACTTTCATCTATCAAAACAAGACACAGAAGCATGGGGACACAGACAAGCAGAAAGGAGCAGGAGAGAAAGCCACAGACACAGACAGGCGGCCTGGCCTGCCCTCTTATAACAGTACATAGTTTTTTTCCCAGTCCTTTATTACCATTATCATTCCCTGGTGAATAGTTTACTTCTCCGTGTTTTTTTTTAAAGTTAAAAAATAAACCAAAAAAGATTTAATTTCATTACTTGCAGATTCAAGCATTAGAAATCAAGAATAACACACGTGATTTTTTTTCAATTTAATCTCTCTCCACACAGGACATTAAGTTTCAGTCACCCATGGACAGAGCCCACCAGTATTAGACTAATGGAAAATTTATGTGTGCTTAAATAGTAACTTCCAGCCAGTTATCCGCGCTGACTTTGAAGGCATCAGCAGGTAGAGAATTAACACCAGGCAGTTCATTCTGGCAGTAAATCACCTTTCCGCGTTAACAGTTGAGATCTGGATTTCTATTTTCGATTCATCTGCCTCCGAATTTCAGCCATTAATTCCTTCCAAGTTTTTCTGTGGTAGATAAAAAAATAAAATACAAACCAGTGGACTGTTGTACTGCATGTCCATGTCAAAGTGTTGGGACGGGGGCTCTTCAGGGGGCCACTGTGAGGAGACGCCAGGGCTGCCCCATGCCGGACACGGTGGTCCCAGCCAGCTCCAATGGCCAGGAGCCATTATCTGTATCAACCAGCATCATCTCAGTAGTTTTTTCACAAAAATCTAGAAGGCTGGTTTTTACTGACATTAATTACATTCCTGTCTTTTAATTGTCCATAACATGAAACTTGAGTGATAGTTCTCCTTGCTTTAAAGGCTTACAGTCACCAAGTCAGCCCACATACTTTTTTTTTTTTTTTTTTGAATACTGGGAAAACGTTTGTATTCTCCAAGCTCTTCCAATGTTCTATTATTATATTCCTTAATAAATATCTAACTCTGTAACCAGAGATCTGCTCAAGAAACTCCCAACTGCCTAAGTTCCTCGGGCCTGATTTTGGAGGCCTCCTGTTTTAATGAAGAAAGATAGTGCCTTCTTCTATTATCAGTAATTCAAAACTACTTATGCGGTGTAAAAAAAGGGGTTTTTCCCAAATATACAAGAAAACTTCTGGGTTTTCTTAACAGTTGTTTATAATATCACCTGTAACTTCTAGACTTATCCTCAGAACTTTTTTCTCATATGCATAGTCTTCCTCATTGTTTCTTTGAGCCATTAATTTTCCTTTATGTGTTTGTCTTTTCTTATCATATTTTACTTTAATAACTTCTAATTTATATTGATTATTATCTGTGTCCCTTTTCTTCCTTTTGATATATATTAATTTTTATTTTGCAGTTATTGCTTTCATTTTTGCACTAAGACAGGTTAAGTGCTAGACAAAAACTTTTTCTTTACAAACATGGAATTATTATTTCTCATGTAAACAGCAAAATAATCTCAGAAATTCTTTTCATAAACCTCCATTTTTCAAAGACACTGTTGCTTCCTTTTTCATTTTTTGTCTTCCATTTCCCATTTAATTCTCCTTAGCTTGGAAACTGAGCTTCTCTGAAACTCCATATATAATTAACAAAGAAAAGCTAATCACCAGCTTGAAGCTGGTTGTTTCCTAGGAAGTGGTGTTCAGGACCACCTTACAATCAATGAAATGAAATGAAAGTGGTTGGGACTATCTTTTTTCTGTTTATATTAAATATAAGCAGGTTATAATCACCAGTCTCTAAGCAACAGCCAGATACTAATCCAGCAATTAATTCATCTTTATCCATATAATGAGGTCCAAAATAGCACTAGCTTGTGTTAAGCATGACGCCTCTAGTGTGAGGGAAAAAAAAATAGAAAAGAACCCACCCATATATGCATGTATTGAAGTACCCTAATGACTAACTACTGCTTGTGTGAATCCTTTAATATGTCTCCAAAATTGAAATCCTCCTTAGTAACACAATTTTTCTTTCTCTTACATACAGATATTAAAAAGTAAATCCTCTGTTCTCTGCTTTAATTTAGGAATCTTGAATAGACTTCTTTTCCGTTCTTTGTTATTTAGACCTTTGGTCCTTTAACATTGAGGTCCTTGGATCTATCAACACTAAAACTGCTTATTTCTCCTCTTCACTGTTATTTTTCTCTTGTTCAGGCCTCTCTGTCCTTGCTAAACACATTATAAGCAAAGCTAGCAATTCCAGTCATGTAATCAGCCCAACATCAACGTTACAGTGTCTCCAGTTATACCTCTCTTTTCTCAGAATTGGGACAGTCAATCCGGTCCCCAGTTTTGTACCACAGATATATAAGCAACTAGAGAAAAGTGGTAAACTTTGTTCCACTGTGTTTCTTAGAGCTATTTAGTCTGCATCATATAGATTTTAATTTTTATGCAGTTTTAATCTAAATTCAACGTGTTCACTCCTGAGTATTCTAGCTATGCTCCAAGTAAGAGAAAGTTTTCATACATGCCTTTCTTCAAGATGTAGGCTGTCCCATACACATAATGCATTAACTATGGTGCCAAAAGGCTCTTACGATCGCTTGTTCATTGGTCTGGTTGAACAATTAGCGTAAACTGGCAACCAACACCTCTTAAGAGACCCACCTTCAATGAAACTAGACTTCCACAATAATATAAAAAGGAATTTTTAGTCTTAAGCACACATGGCTAGCTATCAGTTGGCTCCATGAGGACATCGTAAATGCCCTATGGCATCTTAAATGGCAATAGACATGGTGAGTCAAATACATTGCATCCAAGGAAAGAGTCAATATAAGACTCTTACATTTAGGTGACTGTTTACACATTACTACTTCTAATCACCAGTGGCTGGTTTATTAACTATTTTTTTTCTCCCCATCCCCATCCTCCAATGATTATAAAAATCTTTAATTTTGCATATATATTGCATAATATATAATATATATAGCATATATATAGTATATTGCATAATATATAGTATATGTATATATACTTTATTTTAGTAGCACATTATTTCTTAACAATACAACCAAAACTAACATAAGAATATACCGAGAAGATATTCATATTGTCTGCAACTTTTACTTACTGTTAAGCTGCTGATAGTATTCATGTGCAAGACAGCTGCCTTTTCTTGTTATAGCTGTGACATAGGAAAAGGCTGTAATTGTTGACCACTCATTACTGCTCAGCAGGTCTACATCCCTCCAAAATCTACAGACTAGTTTAAGTGCTTGCTAATTCATCGGTAAAATTACCAGTTTTGTTGAGACTAACAAACTATTGCACTTAACCTAGGTCATTTCGCCTGAATTTAATCAGGTACCGCTCATCAAAGTTTTTGAAGGATAAGTCAAGGGATTGATAATATGCAGGGGAAAGGTAGCGAAGAAGGGGCAAAGACAGTAATCCCTTTTAGCCTAACAGATCCTGAAGTGAATGTCTGTCAAGGGCTTCAGTTCCCAGGAAACAAGCTGCAAACTTTACATGTAATCCCCACACAGACTAGACTGGAATTTACAAACCACCACCTAACAAAAAAAAGAGAAATGTGCCAAATTAGCACAGCTGCAAGCTCCTTTGCTCCTATTCAAGATAGCAGATCCCTTTCAACACTCTCGTTTCTTCTTCCTGTTTCTTAGAAACCTTTATCTAGACTTTAAACTTACCTTGCAAGCTCACCAGGATGGAGCAATGGTAAAAGGCCAAAAACAATCAGGGGAGTCTCAGAAGTGTTCTGTTTTTCATCTGTCTCCATATGGTATTGAACCACTGGCTTCAATGTGTGCTGCCACCATTAGAAATTCTATATTTTTGCTTTAGACACACATTGCCAGTTCTCTTTGTGTTCTGTTCTGGATATTATGGGCACTTTAATACTTTTTACTGGTAATATTCGTATCTGTCTGAAATCAGAGGTGAGAATACTCATGATCTACAACTTCAGAGTATAAAATTTTTTTGGCCTATCGTTACAAATCCCAAGAAATTTGGGCAGTTAATTCCCATTGTCAAAAGTGGAATTTACTGCATCTTAAATCTCCAAAGTAGCAATTATTTACATTAGTCTTAGGCAACTGAAAAATAGGTATCTAACTGAATCAACTATATTAGCTCCCTTTGCAGTTAATGAAGATATACCTCCGGAGGGCAAGTAATTCAATTTATCTTATATATTTATTTATTTTATATTTTAGAATGGAAAGAATCATCCTATGGAGGCATCCGCCCCCAGTCAGTATAGAGGAATCCTAGCTGTCCATGTTACATATATCACCTTTAAATAGATACAATGAACCCAATCTTCAGTTGCCTTGCAGATCACCTGAGATAGTCCTCACAAACAAACCTGGTGGCAAAATTGCTTAGGAGAGAATCTACTCTGGAAGGTAAAGCCACATATTAGATGAGTTTAACGTTGATAGACAGCTCTGGGCTGTCATCAGCATTCACAATACATATCTCCAGGAAAGATTAAAAAGAAATAAATACAATTTAGTATACTATCTCACTGTCTGTTAGGGTGAATGCAGCTTTATTTAAACATTGTTAGAAATGCATCTTAATGTTGGCCACACCAATGGGGTTTTTCTTCAATGATTTTTAAAAAAAAATATTTTTTAGGGAAAGTAGCTAACTGAAATAAACACAAGGAGCAGTTCTAATAAAATATATTTCCCTTACAAAACTATACGCCTCTTTAGAATATTAAACTACTTCTATTTTTTATTCACTATTTAAACCGACATGGAGATTTGTGGGTATTCAAGGCCCAGAGTCTATAAAAGGACATTCATAGAGACGCAGGATAGAAGGGATTGGTTGGTTTGTTGTTTGTTTACTTTTTCAATTTAAAATATATTTTTGAGCTAACTTGACCTTCATCACCTACTAGGTGCATGAATTGCTTACCTATGTTTGAAAATACTTCAGTTCCATCTTAGCCACTTCATTTATGTGCAGAGATTTAGCACTGCTCTCAGTAGTTCTTTCTTTTGTCAGGTTTTGATTTACAACATACAAAGGTCTCTGAAAATTCCAGTTCCTCATGTGTAATTGAATGAACTCTAAGGTCTTTTAGAAATGTGTCATAAATTACTAGATTCTAAGCGTTTTGGAAAATGAAACCTTATGTACATTTCATACATTATACTTTTGTTTCAATTAAGCAAATTTTATAGTTTAATGTGTTAGACCAAAATTTCAGACTCTTCGTAAACATTAAAAATTACTGAGTAGTTATTCAATATTAATGACTAATCACTTTAATTTAGTGTGACATGAAATCAGGTATCTTTTCATGAAATAAAATGTGTGAAACCTGTTTTCCTCCCTGTAAACTCCAATTCGCAAAATGTCAGTTATTAACTCACGGTGCTTTTGTTCACTGTTCAAACTGTTCCTATACTTACAAGAGTTTTGAAACTTACTGTGGTTCAGTTAGAGGCCAGGTGTGTGCTGGTTAAAATGTTTTAAACTATATTTTCAAAAGTCTCCACTTTCTCTCCTGTTTGAAAAAGGTAGCAACATAACTGCCTATCAGTTCAGATTCTTTTGAAAGTCAGGGAAACATGTTTTCAGTCTTCCATGTGAATCCACAGTTTCACCTGCAGGTGCTTCTACACATGTGGCTATTAGGGAACTGTGAAATGGTGCTACAACAAAAGAATGACTAGACTTTAGTGAAACTTCTGCAACATAGCTAGGAAAAAAGAAAATTCTCTGATTTAGTGTTTGAGTCAGATCTAAAAATCACAATCAGCTGATTATCATTTAATGGTTCCAGAACTACAAAGAATTAAGAATAGGACTCATGTGACCGACATCTGACTCATCTGTCTACATCTGTCCTGTAGACATCTAATTAGCTACCTAGCCACCACATCTGAATCTAGCTCCACTAGAAAGTGAAGAAAAATGGGCATTTTTAGCAAGCAAGCCAACTACCCTGCTCTAGTTGTTCATTACACAATGAAATAGAACAAACGGTTGAAGTGCCAATTTTCTTCCTTGATTTTATTATAAAATTAGATAATAAGCTTAGACACATACCTCTACACTGTCAATTCTTGCAGCTGATTCCCCCTCAGTGAGTAGGATTTATTCCATTAGTTTCAAGCTCTTAGTTTTAGATAGGTTTCGTCACAATTTGGCAGAATTGTGCTCTCTCCATTCTCAGCAGAGAGGAACAAATGTTTGGCTTTTTCGTGGGTTCTTAACTTTTTGCCTATTTAACTCTACAGAGAATGAATCCTACCCCTGGTGTCAATTTGAAAGCTATTCAGATTCAACCAACGTTTGTATCCAAACTCTTAAGTATGAACCTGAAATGCAAAGAAAATTTTAAGGAGGTATATCTAAGCAAAGAAAGCATCATACTGAATTATATTGGCCAAATTATTTGAATATAGGGATTTATTTGGGGCTTTATTGAAATAGCTACTCTATAATTCATCTGATGAAAAATAGGATTAACAGAACTCTAAAAAAATTGGCAAAGTTACATTGATTTATATTGTCTGTGTCATAAGACAGGAAATATCTAAAATAGACAAATAAATGATTGGGGATTTAAAATGGATTGCATGGCACATTTTTTCCCTCTGTCACAAAGCCTGTGAATATTTTTATTATGCTGATCAGTATCTGACAATTATCTCCTATTTATTGTATTTAACTGTCCCTTGAGTTATACCTTTTGTGTCTTGCCCTGGACAGATCCTGTTTAATTCATGACATATAAATGAGGTTTATAGGCTTGGAGTTTCATTGCTCTTCTTAGCTAGTCAATAGAGATACACCTCGAGAAGCAAATCAAATATAAAGTTAATCTCATTTTTGGACGCTTCTTTCTCTACAGTGACAGGAAAACAATGACACCCACTAAGATTCTACCTTTTGTTTTTCAGTCAACTGCATCCAGCTCAGAGGGACTAAATTCAGCCTTTGTGTCTGCCATAATGGTAGTTCCAGTTTGGACGCTCAATATACCTCTGTAGTTATCTTAACAGCACAGAACAGAATGAATCTGCTCTGTTCACAGGCAGTTCACATGAACTGTCACCTTTTAAAGGTATTCTTTCATCTGATGCTGCTCCACTTTGAGACTGAGATTGGTAGGCTTGTTTTTCAGTCATGTACAGCTCCATTTTCTGCTGACTTCTTTTGGAGTTGAATGCACTCTGATCATACTATTAGGGACTGTTATATGGTATCACTCAAGCCAAAGTGGAATAGCTGGGCTCAAAAATAGGGAATTTTGTTTTCCAGTGACTGAGTTTACCCTTCTTATTAAAAGAACTGAGTAGTAACATATTTCTTTTTCACATAAATGATAAATGCTTGAATTCACTAATCCTTGCTGTTGTGCTTAGAGGCCATCTGGTGGAAGATGTTTCTTACAGAAGAACAAAGTATTTTATAGTTTATGATTTTTTTCTTCTATGGTGTGAATTTTTTATATATATATATATATAAAATGCAGAGATTTAAGTGCCAGACACTGAAAATTAAAGTATTCTTTCATCTGATTTGCTTGGAAATGAGATGAAGTCCCTTTGTGGGGAGGAAGGGAGAAAAACACTCTGAAGTAGTCAGCCATTATATCTTTTCTTTTGCAAATAAACGTAAAAAAATAAATTATCATTAAGAAGTAAGCAGAAAGCAGTCAGGGAGTAGTTAATTATCACTATGAATCTCAGACTTTTATTCAATTATTCACAATTCATAATAATAAAATTATGCACTGTTCCACTGTAACTCCTTAACCACACATATTCAACAAAAATGCTAAGATCAGGAAATGCAAGGAAGAACAGAGCATTACAATTAGTGAAATGGTATTTGAGCACCAGAGCAGTGTGAGAAACAGTAATGCCAGTGGTCACTGTATCGCAGAAACACAAGAAAAAAAGCTGAATCTGAAGAGGTCGTCTTATCTATCTGGTATACCGAGTAAGAGCCACACATCACATGTAGACATCTTTGTCTGATTTATTCTTTGTAACTCTTGTTATGGAAATATTGTTCCGGGGACTTTGCCTGTACCCGATATTAGAAAATGTTGGTTTTCTTGTTTGCACAAAAGTAAGTATCCCTCATCTTAACGTACACAACTGTTTTCACCTGGGTGGGTGTTTCTTTTTCTGTTCCCACAGGATATAGACAAAAATTATCATCTTGCCAATACAAAAACTCTTTTCATGTTGGAAAATGTTCCACTTATTTAGTAATTTCTTTTGTAGATTTAGTAAACTCAGTCTTTTCAATCTCTTTTTAATGGATTGAACGGCTACACTGAAGGGAGAATTTGAGAAGCTACTGCCATATAATTATTTGTTCTTCTACGGTTGTTGTCATATGGACATGTGGAAAGAGGACCTATTTTCAGCCTAATCCAGTTTCTTCTTAGCAAAGGAAGAGAAACAGAAGTGAGAAAAACTATGTTGGAATATGAAATGGAACAACTGCCATAAGAAACATTTTTAGGAATATAAAGGTTTTTACCTGCTCTAAAACGAAATAAGCCTACAGGACTTCAGTTGATGAAAATAAACTATACACTAAGACAGACTTTTCAGGAAAGAAATTATTCATTCTGTTTCACTTTTTTTCCCTGCAAGATGCCTGGGATTTAGACTAGCAACTTAACACATCCTTCTAAATGTAATTGTCAGCAGAATTAGACACTGCTTTGCCTAGATCTCCTCGATCATATATATCCAGGTACATTGACCTCACCATGGACAACAGCAATCTGAGGGGTTTGGACCTACCTCTGTGAGTGACCTTGGCTCCTGTAGAGCCTCTACCTAGTTCCCATCAATGATACCACAAACACCCTGGGTCTCCATCAGTCTAAGTTGTCTGGAGGAGACGTTTGGCTTCTTGGTCAGAGTTCGTCTCTTGAGCAGGCAGTGTTTTTCATCTGGGGAAGCGATGCTGAGCCGAGCCACAACTGGAACCTTGCTGAACCGCATTTCTTCTCACAGCACAGTTATGCTATCATGGTGCATTTCTCTTTGCTTTCTTTTTTCTNTTTTCACATAAATGATAAATGCTTGAATTCACTAATCCTTGCTGTTGTGCTTAGAGGCCATCTGGTGGAAGATGTTTCTTACAGAAGAACAAAGTATTTTATAGTTTATGATTTTTTTCTTCTATGGTGTGAATTTTT